>CAUYQG010152854.1:0-16470 GCA_963574415.1 Tarsius wallacei
TAAAGGAATGATAGCTTTCTCATTTTTTTTTTTTTTTTTGAGTTGGAGTCTCACTCTGTCACCCAGACTGGAGTGCAGTGGCTGCTCCCGGCCACCGCAGCCTCAACCTGCTGGGCTCCGGCGATCCTTCCGCCTCAGCCTCCCAAGTAGCTGGAACTACAGGTGCACGCTACCACACCCGGCTAATTTTTTGATTTATTGTAGAGATGAGGTCTCACCAAGTTGCCCAGGCGGGTCACAATGGTGTGAACTTTTTAAGAGGGCCGAAACTATTCTGGAAATCTGGCAATCACCTGGATTCTTTCAGCAGTCAGTGGTTTGGAGAACATCTCATAGGCCCAAGTCATCAACTACCTTGTTGCTTTCTGTAAGGGACAATGTACGGGACTGCTGTACATCCCCAAGCAAGCCCACCCTGGTGCTAGAAAAAGTCTTTTTTTCCCCTGAAAACCTCACATCAGGCTGCATCCTCCTCTGCTGTCCCTGGCACCAGCCTTTGTTTACACTTGGAGCTGCCTTGGTGTGGGTCATCGGGTTAGTGCACTCCTCTCCTGCCAGCCTCCTCTTTCCCCTGAGGTCTGGTGGGCTGCAGTCTCAGGAAGAGCTTGGTACTTAGGACTTCTACTTTCTCCCTGTGGAAATATGAAGACTGGGAGAAAAGCTGCTTCAACTTCAATCTGGCTACTCAACAGACTGCATGAGTGAAAGCAACTCATTCTGGTGCTCAGGCTGGACTTCAGGACCCAAGGCAGGCCAGAGCAGCAGGTCTGGCCTAATGGATCTTCCAGCATTGTCAGGATGGCTGCATTGGATTGTACAACTGTTTGTGCTGGCCCTGACGCTCATTCTGGACCCAGAAGAACCTGCTGGCTTGGCACACCTCATGGGCTTCTTATCCTCAGGTTTTGGAGTTGGTTAATGGTAAAGACAAGAACTGTGAGGTAGTCTCCCTTTTCTGACCGTTCTTCTCCACCAAACTAGCCCAGTCACAGACAAGGGAATAACATTGGTCATATACTTGTTCAATAACGATTTAAGGGAGCATGATCACAGTTGCCTTAGGCATGCACCTGTGAGAACATGGCAGGGACATTCCTACCGTCATGGGTTAGGGATTAGTACGGCAAATTCCTGCCTAACACTGGGAGTCTTATGCAAAGGCTGACTTGCCTAAACTATAAAACATAATTCCTGTCTGAGCCAAGCTGGCACCTATCCGAGGGCTCCTCTAGGGCTAATCCTTTGAAAGCAAAGTGCTTGTCTTGACGATCCCTGACCTTTACTTTAACTTTCTCCACCAAATAACCAGCTAATTCCAGGAATTTGCTGCCCCCCAGTGGCTTCTAGGGGAAGCAAGAGCCTCACACTCCAGGTGTCCTAGTACTTGCTTAGTGAGCCATATCGTCATCCTCATTTTTGGACGGTCACAGCATTCTTCCCCTCTGCGCTAAATACAGACTTCTTCCAGGAACCTTTCTGTGGGAGCGAAGCCAGAGACTTCCTACAGCATTCAAGCTTCATGGTGGAATTAATTTCTGCCGGTTCTTTGTTATTTGTCTCTTAAATCCTTCTCCTGGTGTGCTAATCCCTTTTGCAGTGGGTACAGTTTGTGAAGTTGTCCGCCCTTTAATGTTGGCAAAACTTAATGAGTACATAAACAGCAGTGAGCACATTGTAGTGGCAGCGTTTTGTTTTTTTTTAACTCCAGTTGCTGTCAGTATGCAACAGAGTGGTTTTTAATCCTCTGCTTCTATGCCTACAAATTGATACTAAGATGACTAGTAAGTGGCTGCCTGTTAATTTACAACACTGAATTGCACCTTTGTGGACACCCAGGATTGAAAAACTAATTGTCTGTTGGTCTAATTAGCTGCACTAGTAGAAAGTACACAGAATTTAATCATTTTGGCAGGTTTAACAACTCCATGTAGATAGAAATTAATGTAGTACAAAGCTTACAGAGTGAACATAAAGTCAAAGAATGGGTGGAGGTAAGATGGAGGAGAGTCTTTTTTTTGAGTTGGAGTCTCACTCAGTCGCCAAGATTGGAGTGCAGTGGCCACTCCCGGCCACCGCAGCCTCAACCTGCTAGGCTCCGGCGATCCTTCCACCTCAGCCTTCCAAGTAGCCGGAACTACATGGGTGCGCTACCATACCCGGCTAATTTTTTATTTTATTGTAGAGATGAGGTCTCGCCAAGTTGCCCAGGCGGGTCACGAACCCGCGAGCTCAGGCAATTCACTCACCTCGGCCTCCCAAAGCGCGGGATTACAGGCTGAGTCACCGAGCCCAGCCCAGAGTCTTTTTTTTTTGAGTTGGAGTCTCACTCCATCGCCCAGGTTAGAGTGCAGTGGCAAGCTCATGGCCACCCCAGCGTCGACCTACTGGGCTCCAGTGATCCTTCTGCCTCAGCCTTCCAAGTAGCTGGAACTACAGGCGCATGCTACCACATTGGCTAATTTTTGATTTATTGTAGAGACAAGGTCTTGCCAAGTTGCCCGTGCTGGTCTCAAACCCATGGGCTCAGACAATCCACTTGCCTTGGCCTCCCAAAGTGCTGAGATTATAAACTTAGCCACCAAGCCCGGCCAAGGAGAGAGTCTTATTAAATCTTTTTTTAAAAATTTTTTATTTTAAAGATGTGGGTTACAATTCGGGGTTAGGTATACAAATGGTCATTGTACAGGTAAAGTTTGGGCCTCACTTTGGTCCCTGCTTAACCTGGTTTGAGATCAGGTACCCTTATTGATGAAACCTTAAAAGAGGTGACAAGAGGGCATCTTTTTGTGTAATTCACCTTCCAACATGGTGAGCCAGATATACTGTCACAGGACACACTTTGTTTTTTTTTTTGAGTTGGAGTCTCACTCTGTTGCCCAGACTGGAGTGCAGTGGCCACTCCCGGCCACCACAGCCTCGACCTGCTGGGCTCCGGCGATCCTTCCGCCTCAGCCTTCTTAGTAGCTAGAACTACAGGCACGCGCTACCACACCCGGCTAATTTTTGACTTATTGTAGAGATGAGGTCTCGCCAAGTTGCCCGGGGCAGGAACCCGCGGGCTCAGGCTCCCAAAGGCGTGGGATTACAGGCTGAGCCACCAAGCCCGGCTCAGGACACACTTTGAACCAAATGTTGTTTCCCTAGATCCGTGCTGTCCACAATAGTTGCTACTTGCCACATGTAGCTAGCTAAATTAGAAATAAATTTAAAAGCTCAGTTTCTCAGTTGCACTAATCACATTTCAAATACGTAAGAACCACATGTGGCTAGTGGCTCCTATTGCGTAGTGCAGACAGAACATATTCATCACTGCAAAGTTCTACTGGACAATTGTTACACTAGAATAATAAATGCCAACTTAAGAGTTAAGGTGAGGCTGAGTGTGGTGGCTCAAGCCTGTAATACCAGCACTTTGCCGAGGCAAAAGGATTACCTGAGTCCAAGACCAGCCTGGGCAACTTGGTGAGACCTTGTCTCTACAATAAATCAACTAATCAGACATGGTGGCACGCCTGTAATTCCAGCACTTGGAAGGCTGAGACAGAAGGATCACTTGAGCCCAGCAGGTCGAGGTTGCAGTGGCTGTGAGCAGCATGCCACTGCATTCCAACCTGGGCGACAGAGTGAGACTCCCCCCCGCCCCCAAAAAGAGTTAAGGTAGCTGTGGTTTGGAAAGTAATAGGGACTGAGTTTGCTTACAAGAGACAGAAGTTAGTCCTGTTGATAGTAGTTTGTTTCTGGTGAGCACTATGAATAGTTAATGTATGTAAGTGAAAAGCCAAGTTCAGAATGTACTTCCTTTTTCTTCACTTGCCGTCAAGTTCCTAGTGTCTAGTCAGTCCTGAAATTTGTCTCATTATCCTTCCCCTTTTTTGTGTAGGTAAGTACAGTGGGAAAATACCTAAGATAATTCAGATTTGAAAGGGTTTAAGACTTGCTTCCATGTTTAAAGTTAGTTTTTATTAAACACAGTTTATCACATTTATACATATTCTGTCCCTTGACACCACTGCCATAGGAAGATAGCAATGTTTACAACCATTATCAGAGCCTGGAAGCAGGGAGGCAGAGACAGCTGTTAATGAATATCTTACACAAAGCTCAGACACATTCTACTTCCCACCCTAATGGCCATTATTACTCTGGGTTGCTACAGTGGTAGCCCTTCTAGATTCTCTCTATCTGAAAGAACAAACTTTTACTGGAGGCACATAGCCTGGTGGTATGGGAAAGCAGAATTTTATTGCTGATGAAATAGGAGTCTCTCCTTCCCTTGTGGCTTCAGCATAAGAGAAATGGAATGCCAGGAAAAATGCCTGGCCAAGAAACTAAAGGAACCTTTAGCATTCCACCATCTCCAGAGAGTAGAGTAAATTTTGATTGACATCCTACTATTAGTGGAAAAGACTTAACTCCCTTAGCATAAGGCTTCATAGTGGTAGGATGGTGCAGATGGATATGCTTTTTCCTTCCATATGTTAAGCTGGGAAACCTAAGGAGATGTCAGTCTCCAGGGTGGTTAAATCTGTAGTCACAGAGCCCTGAAGGGCCTGTGGTAGAAACTCATGGATATCACAAGATATCTGAGTATCATCAGTCTGAATCCAGGTCGTGGGGGTTGTCATAGCCAAACTCCTTCTGGACATCCAAAGGGTATTTGCTCCACATCTGCTGTCGTCTGCTGCCTCTTTCCTCCTCACTGAGGTATTCAACAGAGCCTAGAATGAGATACCAGAAAGGAACTCTCTGATTTTCTAGGCTACAATAGCCCCTTTTCTGGAAGTCTGTTTTTTAGTCAACATATAAAATACTTAATTAAGAAAATTTAGAATATAGAATTAAAACTTAAAAAAAAAAAAAGCAGCCATAAGGCCAGGCATGGTGGCTCACACCTATAATCCCAGCACTTTGGGAGGCTGAGGTGAGAGGACTGCCCGAGCCTATGGGTTTGAGACCAGCCTGGGCAACTTGGTGAGACCTCATCTCTACAATAAATCAAAAATTAGCTGAGCGTGGTGGCGCGTGCCTGTAGTTCCGCTACTTGGAAGGCTGAGGTGGAAGGATCGCCTGAGTCCAGCAGGTTGAGGCTATGTTAGCTGTGAACATGCCACTAACCCAGCCTGGGTGAAAGAGTGAGACTCCAACTCAAAAAATAATATAAAAAAGCAGCCATAAGCTGGGCATGGTGGTTTATATCTATAATCCCAGCACTTTGAGAGGCCTAGGTGGGAAGATTGCTTGAGCCCAGGAGTTTAAGACCAGGCTAGACAACATAGAGAGACCTCATTTCTACAAAAAAATAAAAAAATTAGCTTGGTGTGATGGTATGCACCTGTAGTCCCAGCTACTTGGAAGGCTGAGGTGAAAGGATTGCCTGAACCCTGGGGTCAAGGCTGTGATGAGCCATGATCCTACCACCACACTCCAGCCTGCGTGATAGAGTGAAACATCGACTAGGAAGGGAAAAGAAAAAAGCAGCCATATTCCTACCATCTAAACCAAGTCTCCTAACAATGAGGTATTTTATCACTGCCCACCTAATTACAGGATTTTAAAAAATAGTAGTTACCGGATGTGGTGGCTCACACCTGTAATCCCAGCACTTTGGGAGGTGGAGGAGAGAGGACTGCCTGAGCTCAGGGGTTCGAGACCAGCTTGGGCAACTTGTCAAGACATTTTTCTCTACAGTAAATCAAAAATTAGCCAGGTGTGGTACAGGCCTGTGGTTCCAGCCATGTAGAAGGCTAAGGAAGAAAGATCAACTGAGCCCATCAAGTGGAGGCTGCAGTGGCCATGAATGTGTCACTGTACTCCAGCCTGGGTGACAGTGAGACTCTGACTCAACAACAAAAAATTGTAGTCATATTGTAAATATTTCTGTACCTAAATACTCTGTACCCCTTTCCTTTTAACACCTCCCCAATAGAAAATTCCATTCTTTGATTATTTGTTCCTCTGTTATCAAGCATCAAGGAATTCTTTTCATTGATACTTAGGAAAGCATAGTCAACAAAGGAACTGCCAGGTCACCTTTCCTTTCTTTCCCCCCAGGTACTGTGTCTGTGTTGCATCTTTCTCAAAATGGCTATAAATGAAGCCATTTCTTGAGGTTAGATAACTGGCTTAATGAAAACCCTGGGCCTGCTCCTACTGGTGAACCTCTCTCTTTAAAACTTTCTTGATTAGAGCAGGGAAAGAGACAATGAGCTACATACTGTACTTAATATCAACTACTAACATTCATGCAGTACTGTCATTTTCTGGAGAGAAAATGAGGCTCAGTGAGGTAAAGTAACTGCCCAAGATCCATAGTTGGGCAATGATAGAACTATGGATTTGAACCCAGGCCTGAGTGATATTACACCCCCAGCAGTCGCCTGGGAACACTGGTCTTTGGGTCTCCTAGAGAGTACCACTTGTGGTTCATTTATTGGAGCTCAGTGGCACAGAAGGAAAGCCGGTTAAGACGTACCTGGCAACTATGGTTACCCCTCAGCCTTGGATCTCACCAGTCCCTCCTCATCCTGGGCTACCACTCACCTCTGGAATCTTCATCTCCATCACTGCTCTCCTCCTCTGGGTACTCATTGCGCCAGTTGTTCTCACTGTTCTCGTCATCTTCATCATCATAAATGTCCTCTGGTTCTTGATCATCATTCACCTGCACATCTCAATACAAACTTGAGTCTAAGACCAAACTTCTTTTTTTTTTGAGTTGGAGTCTCACTCTGTCACCCAGGCTGGAGTGCGGCATGCTCACCGTCACCACAGCCTTGACCTGTTGGGCTTAGGTGATCCTTCTACCTCAGCCTTCCAAGTAGCTGGAACTACAGGCACGTGCTACCACATCCAGCTAATTTTTTTATTTACTGTAGAGATAAGGTCTCGCCAATTGCCCAGGCTGTTCTTGAACCCATGGGTTTAGTCAATCCTCTCACCTCGGCCTCTCAGAGTGCTGGGATTAGGGCATGAGCCACCACGCCCAGCTAATTTTTTGATTTATTGTAGAGATGAGGTCTTGCCAAGTTGCCCAGGCTGGTCTCAAACCCATGGGCTCAGGCAATCCTCTCACTTTGGCCTCACAAAGTGCTGGGATTACAGGTGTGAACCACCACGCCCAGCTAAGTCCAAGTTTCTAATGTTATGTTCTTTGGGGGAAGCTCTTCGCACATCAGCTTAGTAGATGTCATGTAAGTGTGGTAGGTAAAAAAGAGGCAGACTAGGAGTTCATTTGACCCAGGTACACAGGAGCCAGTGGTAATTTTAGGCTATGAGAGGGAGATGGCAGCCGTCTTCCACCCAGAGTCAAGTTCCAGACACCACACTCCTGGTGGGATACTCTGGACACCAGAGGGGATCACAAGGAAAAAAAGTGATGGCTCCATGCAGGTAATGGCCACAATCTTCACATTCCTGAAGGGCAGCCATGTGAGAGAGGGATTATATAGATATATAGGTTATGCTGAAGTTCAGAACCAAAGCCTGAGAGTAGGGGGTACAGGCAGTGGTCCAAGGTGGTGGCTGGCTGCAAATCTGGTTCTAGTGCAGGATGTAAGATACAGTGTTGCTCTCAATGTGAGTGACAAGTGCCACCTTTTCTCATTAGTAATTTTAGAATTTAAGAATAATGGTATCAGGATGTTAGATTTCTTCATCCAAGGTTTTCTCCTCTTTTTTTTTTTTTTTTTTTCTGAGTTGGAGTCTCACTCTGTTGCCCAGACTGGAGTGCAGTGGCCGCTCCCGGCCACCGCAGCCTCGACCTGCTGGGCTCCGGCGATCCTTCTGCCTCAGCCTTCCGAGTAGCTGGAACTACAGGCGTGCACTACCACACCCGGCTGGGTTTTTTTTTGATGTATTGTAGAGATGAGGTCTCGCTTGCCCAGGCGGGTCTCGAACCCGCGGGCTCAGGCAATCCACTCACCTCAGCCTCCCAAGGCGCGGGATTACAGGCTGAGCCACTGAGCCTAGCTGTTTTTTAATTTTTATTTTGTAGAGACGCGGTCTTGCTATATTGCCCAGACTGGTCTCAAACTCCTGGGCTCAAGTAATCCTCCCACCTTGGCCTCCCAAAGTGCTGGGATTACAAGCATAAACCATTTGCCTAGCCTCAATTAATACTCTTTAATTGCTGGCTCATAGTCAGGTCTGATGTGGTTTCTCTAGTAAGGGTGCTCAGGTCACCTCTTGGTTAACCATTCAGATCCCCATGGCTGGCTTTGCCTCAGAAGCCCTAGGACAATGTGGTCACTGTCAAGTGTGGCAATGACTTCTGCAATCCTCCCTGCTGTATTAAGTTTAGTTGGGTGACTGATCTGGTTGCTGTTTACCTTGCAAAGCAGTGCTGAGCTCATGGGAGGCACTCAGTACCTACATGTAAACTGGATGGTGTGAGAAAGAGCGATAAGAGGAATTGCCAGTGTGGTCCCCAGCGTAAATTGTGCCAAACTCAAATGACACACTTGCTATCCCAGGATACTCTTCGCTAGATAGAAGATACATAGGACTTTTCTTTTAATTTACAAATGTTCTGACCTTTTTGGTCAACAGTTTTAGTAAGATTTACATGAAAATAGGTGGGAATACATAAAGTGTTAAGTACACTGAGTGTCACCAAAAAAATTGATCAGAAAAAGTTTAAAAGTAAGTTTTTTAAAAACCTTCAATCAATAATATATAAATAATCTGAGGTAAGAGGAAAAAAACCTGCAAACGCTTAGACATTTCTGCCACACTCTACAGAAATTTACCCTTTTTGCCACATCTCAATCCCCATAGGGTTACCCTCTTCTACCGAAGATTCTGGGCACCAGAACTAAAGATGGGGCTCTCTCCCACTCCTATCACGTCCAGGTCAACATACAGAATATTCAGAGCTCACGTTCAGCCAGACTAAGGTGCAAGACACCACACCTCCAAATGAGGTAAGATGGCATGGAGGCATCCTCCTAATAAGTTGCTTACCTCCTCTGAGAGCTCATTTATCTTCTCTCCCATCTTCAAAGGACAATTGTCAATGTCTTCAAAATTCCTCTTGCCTTGTTAGCAACCAACATCCGCTGCCACCCTCCACCCCCAGTCCTCAAAGGCTAGGCCCCCACCCTGACCCAAATCTGTGCAGCCTGGCTCTAGTGTCTTCCGTTTGAGCTCCAGATTAACAGCTCTGTAACAGGACATCACTTAACACTCTTGACGCTGATGCAGAGACTCAAACATCCTCTCCTGGGAGGAAAGGGAGGGAAAAAAGTCAAAACGAATAATAAAGCAATAAGCAAAAATTCAAGGGGGAGAAAAGATTCTAAATCAGTGTTCTGGTTTGTGCAGCTGTTTTTTAAACCTTCTATTTTGGTATTTCCAAACATTCCATCACACAGTGGAGCTGAATGCTGGAGGTAGATTCAGAGCCGTCTTGGCCAACAGCTGCTTGCTTCCCTACCAGCCTGAGGAAGCGTCTTGCCAAAGCATTGCAGTCTGTGCTCTGCTGGCCATGCCCAGTCCAGGTCCTTGGGTGGCCTGTCTGCCAGAGTCCCAGAGACAAGAAATGAAGGTGAGAAATCCCAAAGGTGAGTCGAGCTTCATTCACTCTGGACAGCTAGGCCAGAAGCTCAGGCCACTTGCTCTGAAGCAGTGCCAGCTGAGACCAAGTACTAACAGCTTTGCTGGCAATCCTGGGCCGGTGCTGTCTGCCCAGTCGGCCACAGCGGGTAGCAAAGCCTCAACTCTTCTTACATCAGGGTACAGAAAACAGCGAGGAGCTGCCTCAGTGTCTCTGGAACATCCTGGGGCTGCATCTCAGTGGCACCATCTTGACGGTGAGATGCTAACTACCAAGGAAGGAAGCCAGTCTGGCTATAACCAGCGGCTGCTGTTTGATAAAAGACCTCAGGAGCTGAGGGGGGAAGCCTGGAGCACCAAGTTCTACCTGAAAGCAGAGAGGAAAGAGTTACAGTGCAAACAGACTTTAGAGTGTGCCAGGGCACACCAGCGCCAAGTAGCCGCCCTCACCCGTGGTGATGGGAGTCACACCTCAGACTCTGGCCTGGGGTTTCAGGCCCTGGGTCTGCTGTTCAGATCACCCCTCGATGACAAAGTTCAAGCCAGGGACTGGGAGTGAAGAGCTGACCAAAACAAGTCATTCTGTTCTGCCAGGCTGCGGCTTTTGCCTCACAATGACCCCTCCATCTCCTAAGGACCCCAGGATCAGCCATAGGATGTAGGCTGCTAGGTCTCTGGCAACAGCTTCAAAAAGGTTGATAAACTGTCTGTTCCTTCCTCTCCCGTTCCTCACTGACTCCCCTTACTGCAAGCCCAAGAAGCCCCCAAGTCTCTAGCTCAGACCAAAGAGCCTGGGCACTGAAGAATGTTTAACAGCTGGCCAGAAAAATCCCAGGGGGCTGTGAGGCTGCCTATAAGGGGGTTATCACCTGGGCCAAGTAGATGACTCTGGTGATTTCCTTCCCTTCAAGAGTGACAGGCTGCAAGATCCAGGCACTGGGCAGGATCTCCCCTCGAACCATTTTTCTGCTGGGTCTTGGCATGGATGTGTCATGCACAGACTGAGCTGCCACGACAGACAGGTGGCCCTGAGGACAGACAAGAGATGTGAGTACTGCCTGTGTAGTGTGAACAAAATAGAAACAGACTCAAGCATGTAGACAGTATGGTGGAAGGCAACACTGGACCAGCCTTCAAGCCACGCCCTCCCTGGCCTCAGTCCCAACGTGCCCTCCCCCTAAAGGACATAACTCCCACATAGACTTTCTCACGATATTTCAGCCTGGGTTCTTCCCACAACACCGTTACCAACAACAAGGCAGGTACCTCTTTGGCTTCCACGCAGACGCAACAGAAATCCCGTGGCTGCTTCAACGCACACAGGGTGGTATTGCACACCAAGTACACTGGAGGGACAGGGGTAAGGAGGAGTCAAGAGGCCCATGGACAGACCCTGTCCTAAATCCTTCCTGGCCCAGAAGCCCTCTATCTCCCCATCATTCCACAACCTGACACCTAGCCAGACCTAGGCCGAGCAATCTGAAGGCAGCCTGAATACCTGGCCTCCCAAGAGGTCTGTCTCCAATCCTCTCCCTCTGTCCCCTGGCCAGAGCCCACTGGACATGCCAGAAACCATGCCCCACGGAAGCCATGCTTCCCTGGGCTCACCCAGGTTGATGCTCTTGGTCACCCGCTGATGCAGCCTTGCTGTCTGGATGGGCTTGTGATACAGGGGCCACAGGGTGGGGTCACTCACAGCCGCCCACACATGAGACAGTGGCTGGGACACCACACCTGCCCCCAGGAAGCCGTGACGAGTAGAAGAAAACACCTTGTAGTAAATCTGCACCGCCTGCTCCTCACCCTGATAGCTGGGGGGAAACACAAAGGATAGGAAAGGCGGGAGGAAACAATGGGTTCCAAGGTCACAAAAGGGAGCTCAGGGGAGGACTCAAAGAAGCTAGGACAGAGAAGAGAAGGGAGAAGGGAAGCCAAGCAGAGCAGGGCTGGGGCCAAGACACTGCAAGGAACTTACTTCCAGCCAGCTGTTGCCTGGTGGCTGAAGAGATTGTGCAGGTTATCTGAACAAGCAGTCATGACCTGGGGACACAGTGGCCACACCCAAATCAGTAAGCACAGTACACACGAGGCCCCTGGTTAGTCTGGCCTGCATTTGACTGAATTCCCCTGTTCTCAAGATGAAGAGCCACCAAGAGGCCACAAGCCTTGGCGGCCCTGATCTGCCCAGCTCTTTTCCTCCTTTCCCTTCCTCCCCACCCAGCAGAGGTCTGGCTAGAGGAATGGTGGGGTGAGTGGGCGCAGTCACTCACGTCAGCCACAGAAGTGTCCACAATGTGCTTGGCCAAATCCTGGTAGGAGGAGGAGGAAAAGCAGGTCCCCAAGCTGAACAGGCTGGATGCAGAACAGCAGCAATTGCCCAGGGAGGCTCTGCGCCCTACAAGAAACGGGGAGGCTCGGCAAAGGCTCCCCGGCAGAGAGACAGGGGGCTGATACCCTGAGGCAGTGACTCCCTACAGTCCGGCAGGCACCAGCCCCTGAGTCCCCAGACCAGGCAGGTGGCTCTGCCCCACCCTCCCTGCCACTCACCGTAGGCTGTGCTCTTCCAGGCAGACCCAGCCAGGTACAGGTGACTGTTTCTCACTGCAGAGCGGCTCTGTCTATCCCCTATCCAGGCATCCCTGGAATCAGGCAGGCTTGTGTCCCCCTGTAGAACAGAGGGTACTCAGGACAAAGAACCAAATGGCAAGCCCAGAATTCTTTCCTCTGCCTCTCAACTGCACCTAACAGCTTCCACTGTGATGAAGCCACTGAAAGATCTTCCGTGTGGGGATGACAGGGCTAGATGTCCCCTCCAGAAGAAGACAGCAATGGAAATGAGCATCTGGATAATCTCTCCTCACCCTCAAGGCTTAAAAGTTGCTTGCAGGAGAGTTCTCACAGGGATCAGAACAACCGGGTACTCTGCCAGCCTGCCAAGCTGGGGCTCCCTGGGAGTCAGTGAGGGGTGCCCTGTGCTCCACTGTGGCAACAGAAATGAAGCCATGGCTGGAGGGGGTTGAGTGTGGGTAATGAACAAAGCCAAAGTGGAAGATGGGATGGGAAGAGAAACAATGAGCTGTGAAAAGCCCAACCCCTGGATCCTGCCCCAGGGCCGCAGCTGAGTTCCTAATGTGTGGCCAACTGGGGATGACCCTCTGGATCTGCAACGCGGTCACCACACCTTCACCTCAGCAGTCCTCAGTGACAAGACTCGACCTCTGCTGGTTCAAGAGGCACCCGCCATCCTACCTCTATCAGCACTTCTAGCCTGTTCCCACTCTGAAGACAGTAAGAAGGGGGTGAACAGACAGTTCCATCTCCATGCCCCCTGCTGCCTCAGGCTTAGGTCTCATGCCCCCGCCAGCAGCCCTGCACCACTGACCATCTCTCTCTTCACTAGCTGCCTTCACCGCTTCCTCTTCACTGATAGGGTCCTTCCTATCAGCACCGAAGCATGGACAAACCTCTCCCATCTTTAAAATCTTTCTTGATGCCACTTCCTTCTCCACTGTGACTGTCCTCAATTTCCCGCCTTAACAGATAAGCTTCTTGGAAGGGACATCATTGCTTGTCATCTCCTACCTCCCACACACATCTGAACCTGCCCTAATCTAGCACTTGCCGTCACCACTCCTGCAAATGCAGTCACTGAGGCCCATGATGGCTGTGTGGCTGCATCTGGTGACCGACTTTAGGTTCTCATCTTCCTCAATCTCTCAGCAAGCTTCAACTCAGCCAGTCTCTTCCTTTTACTGAGAGACTCATTTCTCGCATCCTCAGGCTCTCAGCTTCCCCTCCTCCTGGGTGCTCCTTCCCAGCTTCTTTTGTGGATTCATCCTCCTCAACTATCAGCTGATATTTTTGGGATTCCTTCAAAATTTAGGCCTAGGCTCTATTTTCTCACTTTGTACTCCCAGGTGATCTTATCTTTTCCCAGTGCTATAATTGATGACTTCCAAAAATAAATATCCATAAATTAATCAACACATACTGCCAAGACAACTAACTAGCCATCTGAAAAAAAATTATATCAGACACCCATCCCATAGGTCATGCCAAAATGAATCCTTTATGCTTTGTGGATCAAAGATATACAAGGGGGGGGGACCCAAAAAAAGGAATTTATTTATTAAAACATTGTGTATTTATTCTTACATGCTTAAATGGCAGTTACCTTCTCAATACTCTCCATTTGATGCAATACACCCAGTGAGACACCTTTTCCACTGCTCAAAACAGTTTCTGAACTTGTCAATTTTGATGCTTTTAGTACTATTGCCATTTTTTGCTTCACTGCTTCCACACTGGCAAAACATTTCCCTTTGAGGACTTTTTTCATCCAGGAAAACCAAAAAATAGTCTCTTGGGGTGAGAATAGGTGAATAGGGAGGGTGGGACACAGGGATCATGCCATTTCTGGTCAAAAACTGCTGAACACTCAGTGTAGCATGGGAAGGTGTATTGTCATGGTGGAAGAACCAGTCACTTGCCACAGTAAAACACAGCACCAGACAAAACTCCACAGCCCGACTCCAGGCCAGTGCCTATTGGACAAAGATTCTAGACTTGCCCCAAGCACCAGGAAACAATTCACTACCCCAGCAGGACGAATTTGAGTCTCAGTCCACATCACCATTGCACAACTAAAGTGGCATTAGGCCCCAAGTAAACTTCACCGTGGTAGTAACCATGGACCTTGGGTGTACTCTATTGCTACCCTGATCTGGAAGGCTGTAGGCTTTGGGTACAAACCAACACAGTGCCAGTTGCAGTAGCCATGGGATTGCTCATGCCACTCCTCCCCCCAACTTCAGGTAACACAGCGCAGAGGGAGATACCATCTGCTTGGGGGAAGAAGGAATTGTGCATGGAACTCTGCCTTGTATTGCCTTGTACAGTATAGAGCCCACCACAGCACTGGGTTAAGGTGCTTGGCCAGTATTACCACACAGCTCAGGAACCCTTTCTAGGTCTTCCCCAGGTCCATCAGGGCTGGGGATTTCCATCTGTGGGAACACCACAGTGAACCAAGGCTTAGGGTGCCCGCTAGTGCTGAAATGGCTACAGTGACCAAAGTTTTAGTGAATTCAGTCAATTTCCACTGAATTCTTAGAAGACCTTCTGAAGAATGACAGGCACAAACAAGGCCAGACTGCAAATACTGGACCAAATTTAATTTTTTTTCAATGCACAGATGTCAACATACATTTACAAGCATCAAGAACATTCAAGGAAATATGACCTCACCAAACCAACTAAATAAGGTGCCGGTGACCACCATGCAGAGATGGAGGAGATGTGTGATCTCTAAAACAGGGAATTCAAAATAGCTGTTTTGAGGAATCTCAATAAACTTGAAGAAAACAGAGAAACAATTCAGAAATTTATCAGAGAAATTTAACAAAGAGATTAAAATAATCTTTTAAAAAACCCAAAAATCTTGGTGCTAAAAAATACGCCAAGCAAACAAAAATGCATTAGAGGATTTCAACAGTAGAACTGATAAAGCAGAAAAAATAATCTGTGAGCTCAAAGACAGAATATTTGAAAATACACACAGAAAGAGAAGAATGAAAACAATAAAAGCTTACAGAATCTATGAGATAGCATCGAAAGAGTCATAGGCATTCAAGAAGGAGTAGAGAATTAGAAGGAAATAGAAAGTTTATTCAAATAAATAATAACAGAAAACTTTCCAAACCTGGCAAATAGAAATAGAAACTTTATTCAAAGAAATAACAACAGAAAACTTTCCTCACCTGGCAAAAAAAATATACATATCCAGGTACAGGAAGGTCAAAAGTTACTAACCAAGTTCAACTCAAATAAGACTAGTATATAAAAATCAAACTCTAAGAAGTCAAGGACAAAGAGAAGGCCCTAAAAGCAGCAAGAGAAAAAAAAAACATGTAAAGGAGTTCCAATAGGTCTGGCAGCAGACTTCTTCGTGGAAATCTTACAGACTAGGTGGGAGTGGGATGACACAAAATTTGGAAGGAGTGGGAAAAAAAGAAAACCTGTCAACCAAAAATACTTTACCCAGCCAAACTTTTCTTCAGACATGAAGAGACAAAGACTTTCCCAGACAAACAAAAGCCAAGAGAATTCATCACCACTAGACCTATCTTACAGAAAACACTAAAGGCAGTTCTTTTTTTTTTTTTTTTTGAGTCGGAGTCCACTCTGTCGCCCAGACTGGAGTGCAGTGGCCGCTCCCGGCCACCGCAGCCTCGACCTGCTGGGCTCCAGCGATCCTGCCTCAGCCTTCCAAGTAGCTGGAATTACAGGCGCATGCTACCACACCCGGCTAATTTTTTTATTTATTGTAGAGATGAGGTCTCACCAAGTTGCCCAGGCGGGTCTCGAACCCACAGGCTCAGGCAATCCACTCACCTCAGCCTCCCAAGGCTCAGGATTACAGGCTGAGCCACTGAGCCCAGCTTAAAGGCAGTTCTTAATCCGAAAGAAAAGGATGATAATGTACAAAAAATAGAACATTTGAAGGTAAAAAATTCACCGGTAAAAGTAACATGTGGACAAATTTAGAATACTATATTATAGCTATGGTGTGTAGACCACTCATATCTTTAGCATGAAAGCTAAAAGACAAAACTATAAAAATAATAACCACAGCAAGTTGTTAAGAAATAAGCAATGAGTCGGGCTTGGTGGCTCAGCCTGTAATCCCGCGCTTTGGGAGGCTGAGATGAGTGGATTGCCTGAGCCCGCGGGTTTGAGACCCACCTGGGCAACTTGGCGAGACCTCATCTCTATAATAAATCAAAAATTAGCAGGGTGTGGTAGCGCGCGCCTGTAGTTCCAGCTACTTGGAAGGCTGAGGTGGAAGGATTGCCGGAGCCCAGCAGGTCGAGGCTGCGGTGGCCGGGAGCGGCCACTGCACTCCAGTCTGGGCGACAG
>CAUYQG010152855.1:0-11368 GCA_963574415.1 Tarsius wallacei
CTGCTGTAATGCCTCTGCGGTGTCCGTGGGCGAGTTCCGTGTGGGGAGCAAGCCCCCTGGGAGATATCTGGAGTCTTTCTGTGTCCTCTTCTACGGAGGTCTCACAGACCACGCTGCCCGGTCGCCATCTTGGCCCCCCCCTCAGGTGAAACCTGAGTACATATTTTTAACATGTTAGAATAGTTACAAAATATAACAACAATACCATTATCATATCTGACAAAATTACCAAAAATGTGTTAATTTGCCTAAAATTTACCCCATTTTCCCTAAATGTATGTATGAACAGGCTATATACATTTCCTTTGACTAATATGCATCTTAGGTCTTTTTAAATTTATAAGATCCCTACCACCATGCTTTTTCCCTTTATATGTTGAAACTGAAATATTGGTTTCCAACAGTGTTCTGATTCTTAATTTGGATAATTGTTTCTTCATAAAGTTATCTAACATGAGCCCCTCTCTCTTTGTATTTCCTGTAAAGTGTTGTCAAAGACTTGTATATATTCAGGTACACATTTTTCACAAGACTATTTACATGAGATGCTGTTTGTTTCTTATTACTTCACATTGGGAACTGTTAAATGTATAAATATTCACTTTTAGTGATGCTAAGGGTTATCAGTGAATTCAAGTGTACTCAACCAATTTTCAGAATTTCTCGTCAACCTATGGTATAGAAGCCACTAGGAGTATAGATTCATTATTTGCTTTGGCATTTTAAAGTTATAAACCTTAATTCTATCATTTCTTCTGCTTTCATTAGTCATGATTCTCCTATTAGAAAAAATCTTTCCACATTAATTTGTCAATCTCAAATAAAGTCCTCACAGAAAAGATATTTAAGACTTTTCCTTTATCAGTATTTGAAATGATTTGAAATCATAACAAGCCCTAGAAATGTCTATGTTTACTAAACATCAGCATAAACTTACAGATTTCATGAGTGTTAGCAAGACAACCTAGATTCAACTTGTACATTTTCTGCCCCAGAACTGTAATCAATCTGTTCGCAAAGAACCCCACCCCCACTTATTTTTTTTAGCATGAAATAATATTTGAGAACACAAGATGGAAGTTAATGTTCTTTTGCAAATCTTATAATAAATAAACTTAAGATAGTCAATGGAAGAAAGAGCATTACATTTGTTCTAGTCAGTTTATAACACAGAAGCCCAAGGCTCCCATTTTTCTAGGACATAGTTGTTCCAACTGCTGCTTATGTTACACAGCTGTCTTTAGAATTTTTCATTTTCTGTAGCACACCACTAAGCCAGATATGTCCAAAAGTTCCATTGTTCAGGGCTCCCCAGTGAATATACAAACATCCTGCAAATGGCGTGACCTAGCACATTGCGAACACATGGATACAACAACTACCAAGAAGCTGCTATATCCTGACTCATTGTTTATTAATAATTTATTGCCAGTGGCAAATGTGGGTCACCACGTGCATGAAGAGTAATAAAATTAGACAGATATAACATTTAAATAAAATGTGTGGGAGAAGAACAAATATTTGAGTATGACTAAAAGTAGTTGTGCTCTACATTTAAACATTTGATGAAAATAAGCAACTTTTCAGATCTTGCATTCCACAATTTTTCAGTCATTTGTCAGTTATAAGTGAACTTGGAACTATCTGGAGGATTATACCTTCAAGAGTTAAGTTTTACATTAAATATAGGATCAGTCACATACTAAGTTATTGTTAGTTAATATATTTATTTCCATTAATAACTTTCATGTTTTAAGTGTAGAAGTGTTTGAGATTGGGAAGTGGATGTGAGAGGTTCTAGGAAGATTCCTCAGATAACAAAAAAAGAAAGGGTATCAGGAACAAAGAAATACTGTTAGAAAAAGTAGCAGTCATAGGGCATATTTATTGATCATTTAATATGTACTAGATTTAGTGCTGAGAAATGTCTATTATCTCATTTTTCTCAAAAATCCTCTGCAATACGTATGACTTTGCTCCAGTTTTATAGATAAGGGAACCAAATTGCAGAGAGTTTGAGCATTTTGCCCAGCCAGCAAGGAACACAGCTAGGGTTCAAATTCAGAAAGTCTAGTTCCACAATCTGTCTTTAGCCATTATGCTACATTTATCTTTAAAGGCACCTATGATGAATTAGTAAAATTGGGCAGTGAGCTGATAGGGTATCAAAGGACACAATCTATTTCATGAGAGTTTGTTGGGCAAACTTACTATAAGGAAGAACCAGAATATAACTGAAGATGTATAGATCTCATTAGTCAAGATACTGAGGCACTCTCAAGGAATCTTACAAGGCAGCACAGGAACCGGTTTTAAATTAAAAATTAACTTCCTCTGGATATATATGGTAGGCAATGCCTGAATTCATTTACTCAGCTTGTATTTATTGGGTATATTCTATGTGCTAGGCACTGAGAATTGGATGGAAAATAAGACAGATGTTTGTCTTGTACTTATGAAACATATATTCTAGTGAATTTTCCAAAAGTGGAAATCAATTGGAGAAATACATACTGGTCTTTTTAGTTGCTCAACAACTGAGCTTCTACTATGTGCCAGACCCTAATATAGGTATTTAGGACTAAGAAAAATAATAAAATCAGACTAAAACATGTGTGGCAATATCTTTGGGTCATGTAAATAAGCACATATGAGAAGGCAGGTAAATAAGTAGATAAATAGAAGGAAAGAGAAATGAATTAAAGTCCTAAGTGAGAAAAAAAAAAAGCCTCTTCCTTATTATTTCTTTTATCTCTGGCAAAAATGCAATGTGTTTTACAATGTTACTTTGGCCGAAACATGAAATTTGTATTCAACTAATTTTTGCATATATTACATTTGAGATCTGAAGTCTTAATGTGCACTCATGTCTAGCTATAGTGATGCAGTATTGTATTATTTGTCTTTTTTTGAAGCTTGTAGCTTTATTTCTAATTGTGTGTTACTAGCAGTCATTTTTCAATTATTTAGAAACATATATGAAGTTCTCAATTACTTTTTTCTCACTTTGAAATAAATCTGTTTCTAAATACTTCTACTTTCTCATTTTCTTTTATTGGAATCATGTTTTGTTCAAAAGTTGCCTGGCACCCAAACTGACAATTTTATTGACTAATGTTTCTACCACTACCACCTATTCTCAGAAATGTTTTTATTTTACTTACTTAATGGTTGCTTTAAAAATATTATACAGTAGAAATATTTCAAATGTATCATAATATATGCAATTTTGAGAAATGTTGCAATGTGAAATGCTGAACATTGTTTTATATAGAAGGGGGCTTTTGGAAAAAATAGAGTTGTACAAACCATCAAAATTTGTTTGAGCTCAGAGCACTAACAAAATAAATAGCTATCCCATTTAGAATATTAGCACAGTTTTAAAGACTTTGAATTCTAATAAGTAAGGAAAAATTATTGTAAATATAAAATTGCCTATTTAAAAGATAGAGTAGATGGGTAACAGATAGTGTACAAAAGGCTTTTTTTCCTGAGGTATGAAGATAAGGGTAAAATGTAAATTATCAGAGAAAATTGCACAATGAGCACTTTAAACCATGAACACATGCTCAAAGTGAGCCAAGAGAAAGAACCAGGGAGGAATGAGCTCATGAACAGCCCTGCATCCTTCTGTGGTCTGGTGCATTTCACTGTTCTAGTGCACTCTGTTTCAGCTGCTATTCCTTTATGGCGTTCAAATGAATGTGTTAGAAAAAACTTCCATATGGACCTACATGAATTCTGTATTTTACTGATATCACTCTCCATTTACCAACAGCACGTGGTCTCATTCATCTTAAAGACTCACGCGAAAAAGAGCACAGTGGCTTCGCTTAACCATATGGACATGTTTAATGCTTGAGCCCACCTTCTCCTTTAGCAGATTTTACACTCATGTGATTAAAATAAATAGGTCCAAGTACAAGCTTTCATCTGTGAGAAAATAATTTCCAGTCTAGGATGTCCTTATAACAAGGTGTGAGTGTGACACTGTCTTTGGGTAGTCGTTGTGGGACTATATTTTATTTGAACGAGAGCTAGAGTCTCTCCAGCCAGTCCTGTAATGACAATCTTCCAGTGTGCACCTGCCATATGATGAATTGCCTTCCTTGTATTAAATAAACTTTTGCTGAATGGATGAATTAAAGAATGGCAGTCAGTAATGTATTATAAGCCCTCACTGTATTGCTCCAGTCAGCTTCTTTTTAAATTGTCACGTTCATGGTGACTTTTTAAGATCTTTTTAAAATAAAATAGAAGGAATGAGATTCTTAGTTATTTTTAATCAACAGAAATAAATTTTATAATAAGCTTTTATTAAAACACCAATATAAGTATATTACATTTCTTAATGTTGGAGTATTAATTAGTATAGTTTGGTGGATAATTACCTGCTGAAAGATATTTCTTCAAATGATCAGAAACACTGTAGATAATAGTAAATAATATGGATGGGCCAGACATGAACTATCATAGAAGGCAAGAGAAAGATTAGGAAATCAGACTTCCCTATTGAGCTGTGTCTGATGTAAAGGAAATTGAAGTAAGAGGCAGGCTAGTGGGCACTATTTGACTTTGTGACACCAAATTTATGCCTACCTTTTGAAAGCAAATACCAATGAATTCTCATCTAGCACAAACAAATGGACAGAACATTATAGCTAAAGATAACATTGTAAGGAAGTACAAAATTTTTGTCTTAAAATATGGCAGATTTATTAAATTGATGTGCTAGATTTTTGTTTTATTTGTTTTGTCATCTTATGCCATCTAAACTTAAGCATTACTGCATTACCAATAACCTAAGAATGAAGATGCATTACTATAAGCATTTATTAAACGGCATATCCTAGATATGTATTTTATATACATACAACATATGATAAATATCTCTGATATTTATCACTAAATATATATAATAATTTACCTGAGAAATGTTAAATGTTGAAGCCAATATAAAGAATGCTAGGGAAGATAGTCCATATGGAGTTTTCTTCTAATTTATCGATATAAACTCTCATTAATATTAATTAGAAAGGAAATGTAGGCAAATATGTAATATCTTTGAATGATATTAAATAATAAATTATAATTAAAAGGAATTATAATTAAAAGGTGGAAAACATTAGATTAGTTGTCTTTTTGTAAAACCAAAATAACAATTCTTGTGGATATTGGATTAGCTCCATCTATATCTGTCTATCTATCTTGCACTGTGCTTCAATAATTACTTACGATCTTTTAAAAACAGGAAAATATAACTTTCATATAACATACACACATAGAATTTACATACATATTCCATTAATTACTCTGATAAAGTCATATCTAATTATCCTTTCAAATGATAATAAGTTTCAAAAAAAATAAATTATACCAACCCCCAAATGAATGTGGTATACTTATCTAAGGTGGTCCAAAACTTCCTGCTGGATACAGAAAGAACACCAGTGTTGAAATGGTCAGTTATCCAGTTAGCTGAAGAAGGAGGTAAAAGTTGAGTTTCTAAAAATAGTGTAATAGTCTGTGAACAACTGTAGCTTTCTCACCTTTAGATCTCATGATATACACAAAGAAACAAGAAATAGAGGTGATTGTGTTTCATAGGATGGCAATGTGTGATGTATCAGCTTTTTCATCGGCTTATAGTCTCTGCTATAAGAACCATCATCATTCATCAGGCAGTGGACATAACTTGAGAGATTTTCTTCCTCAAGTCAAGGTACTTGGGGATAGAGTGGGGGCCCTGAGTAGATGCAAGAGAACTGGCTATAGTTCAAGATAGCAGGAGAAAAAAAGTCCTTTATTCTTCTAGAAGTCTTTCAGTATCTATTCTGAGTTCTGAGCTAGGTGATAGAATGATCTTGAAGATCAAAGACAAAACCTCCAGTGTTAATTTACAATTGAGCAAATACAAAAACAGATCATCAAATCAGACATGCAGAAAATGGAAATCATACTAATCATTTCACAATTATAGAATATCAAAAAATAAAGTGGCAACAAGGTAGGGAGAGATCTGGCACATTCCATATGTTTCTCTATATCCTTCCTTTCAGTATTGGACATGTGTTCTCTGGTCCAGAATGACGGCTCAGAGCCCTGAGTGAGGTGTGACAGAATTCCTCATGTAGTAAGGAACTTTTAATTTACTTAGGTTGTGAAATATCTTCTAAAGTGTTCCCAGTAAGTTGTATAGTATATGTGACATTTTCTAGGAATCTATGCTTTATGGAGTCTGGGTTTATTTACTATCAATAATATTTTAGTTAAGGGCATCTGGATAAGTATATTCAATAGACAAAGTTTCTTCTAGCACCTATTATTAGGCTATTTACTCAGCAGTCCAACGTATAAGGCAATTAGTTCAGGTGGCCTATCTTCTTTTTACCTCCAAAGGCATTACTCCACTTTCTCCAGATGAAAAGAATGGATTGTAAGCCAATTGTTTGCACTTCTTCAACCCATTGAGATAGTTAGACAGGCAAATACAATCAATGCTGTAATATGCTGTGCTGAGCCTTGTACATTATAATCACAGCTAATATTGTTCGAGGGCTTTCTTGAGGAAAGGCACTGCTCTAGAGTATTTTTGGTTATTAGTCCATCCAGTCCTCACAACAATCCTATATTGCAGGTACAAAAGAAACTGAAGAACAAATTCTTTATGAAACGTGCCAAAATTACACAGCTAATAAGTGGTGACTGAAAACTGATTTGGCAAATACCTACATAACCCACTCATTTACCCACATGTGCATGGCCTCAGGATGGTATTAAAATTCTCACTAAAGCACATAACTGGACTAGGCCATGGGAGAGTATGAGAAAAGCATTCTATAGCAAATGTTGCAGAAACTAAGTTTTGAATAATAACAGTTAACTAATGGGTAGGGGAAAGGCAAAGAGAGAAACTTTTACTGAAGGTTTGTTTACACTGAACAAACTTCCAACTTTAGACCTGCTTCCAAAAGCAAGGAGTTTACATTTTTCAGAGAAATCTTTAAAGAAAAAGCACGTTTTCTTGTTAACCCGCCAAATCAAATAAATATTCAAGTCATTAAACATTTAAAATAGAAACCTTCCCAAAGATATATTTCACTTAATCAAATATTGCAAAATAGATATACAGTTAATATTTCTAAACTAGAGAAGTTTGTACTGAAAAATAGACCCCTAGAAATTTATTTTTTAGTGATTAATTAGCTGCTAGATTTTATACAATTTTTAAAATTTACCAGGGAGACTCTTTAAAGAGTGACATAGCAATATCGGTATGAACTCTAGCCAAATAGTAAGATATAATTTTGAAAAAGCACCAGATATAGAAGAAGATAATGGTGTTAAAGACCCAGTCCAACTCATTGCTGTCTGTTTGGTCTTAGTCAAGCTGTTTATCCACTGAGTCTTGATTTAAAAATCTGTAAAAGAGAAAAACCACTTGTACTTGTGGGTAATCACTTCAACTGTGAAATTGCTGGCCATTGGGTCGGTGAATATTTAATTTTATAAAAAATTCTTCACCTGTTTTACAAAATGGTTGTACCATTTCATACTACTACCAGAAATGTTTGAAAAATTCAGTTTTCATAGCTCCTCGGCAGCATTTGTTATTGTCAGTCTTTTGAAGTTTAGCCATTTTAATGAACATAAAGTCACATTTAACTGTGGCTTTAATTTGCAATTTTGGGGTGACCAATGATAACTAACACATATTGGTAATTCCTGAATCTTCTTTTGTAATGTGCCTGTTCAAGTGCTTTATAATTTTTAATTGAACATTTATTATTGAACTATACACGTTTTTTATATCTTCTGGATGCAAGTACTTTGTTCAATACATGCATAGAGATAATTTTCTCTTTATTTTCTGTCTTTCTTGTTCATTTTTTTTTTAAGCAGGAATTTATTTAGAAGACAGGAAAGCTCCTGGCAGTGGGAGAACTCCAAAGTGGTTTTTATTTTTTTTATTTTCTTAAAAGTGACTTTGATTAACACATGTATGTAACTATTATAAAATCTAAGTTATCCTTTTTCTTTTCTATTGCTATCTTTTATTGTATCCTGTGTAAGATATCTACCTATCATATTTTCCTCTTTGGTTTTCAGTTTCATGTTTAATTCTACTGTATATTCATAATAATTTTTATATAAGATAAAATTTGACTTACATTGAATTTTTATATGGATATACAATGATGGCAAAACCATTTGTTGAATAAATTTCTCTCCAGTTAAATATGTAATACCAACACATTTATTTTTATGCTTCAGGTTTGTTTGATTATTATCAGCTTTACAATTTCCAGTGAAAAAGTCTGGTTAAAATTTTGATTAGTATAACACTGATTCTATAGATCAATTTGGGGAAATTTTATCTTAACAATATAGAACTTTTAAAACTTATGACCATGGTAGGCCACTCCATTTCTTTATGTCATTTTTACTTTCTCTCAGCAAACTTTTGCAGCCTTTAGTGCATAATTATAGCATGTATACATTTTAAACTTCTCTCTGAACATTTTAAACTTCAAAAGTAGGCTGAAAACCCTGTGCCAACTGGCAAAGGAGAAATGTGTACATGGTCCAGCCACAGTATCACAGCATAGGACAAACATAAGTGTGGAACTGAGAAAAATAAATCAAGAAGTGGCACATGCTACTACTACTTAATATCGTATTGGAGGTCCTACACAGTGCAATTAAGCAATGCAAATAAATAAAATACATAAATATTGAAAATGTTAAAACCAAATTCTCTTTATTAATAATTGACATAATTAGTTACATAGACAATCCTGAGGAATCTACAAAAAGATAGCTGCTCTAACAAGTGAATTTAACAAGATTTCAGGCTTCCATATTAAATCAATATTCTTTCTATATGCGAGCACCAAATAATTGGTCATAATAAATTAAAATAATATCATTTAAATAGGATACACAATTGCCAAGTAAAGACATCTGAACTAGCTTACTAGTGACTGAGACAATGTAGGGAAGAAAATAGCTGTCCACACCCTGGATAAATGCCAATATGTGAAACCTACAGATGAATTGCTCAGGTGACAACCTGGTTCTCTGATTATTAAGTCACAGAATTATGAGCTAAGAATATAGTTATTTTAAACAAATAAATTTTGGAGTAGATAACTACAAAGTTACTGATTATATGACACATCTGTTTCATACAAATTTTGCTGTGTTGCCCAAATTTACAGTACAAAATATTTTCTAACTTCTGTGTGATTTCTTCTTTGACCCATAGATTGATTAGAAGTATATTGTTTATATTACAAATAATTGAGGGCTTTTATTGCTATTGCTGTTAATTTGTAACTTTCTTCCTTGATAGAGAACATACTATGTATGACTTATCTTCTTGAAATTTATTGACACTTGTCTTATGACTTGTGATAATGATTTGCTAGTAAATGCTTTTTTCTGCTTAAAAGGAATACTTATTTTGCAGTTATGTAGAGTGGAATTTTATAGTTTTCATTAACTAAACTTGATTGTGTTTTTTAAAATATTTCATATCCTTTTATTTTGGTCTACCTATTGTAGAGGTGGCATCCAAATTTCTGATGCTAAGTACACATTTATCTATTTTTCCTTAATTGCAGTAATATTGAAATATTCATATATTTTGAAGCACTGTTATTCCACACAAATACAGAAGTATCATCCCTATACGTTTTAGGCAAATGTGTAATACAAAATATTATGAAACTTAAGTCACTGATATTTAAATACTTCCTTCTATGTTATCTTCTTTTTTCAATTATTTAACTACTAAAATCAAAACAGCAAAACAATAACAAATGATAATAGTCACTCTAAGTTGCAAGTCTACTTTGTGTCATACATCTTATACATGGTTTTTAATTATTATGACATTTAAAATAGATATTATTCGTGTTAGTCCATAATAATAGTAAATTTATAGCATGCAATATCAGGTAAATGATGTTACCAGGATTTTAATGAGTGAAGATTTGTCAGGTTCCAGAAACCTTTTTCAATGTACATGACTACAATTATTTTAATTGCATTTTCTTACATGGTTAAATATCTTAAATTCAACCACCGATGACTATTGTTGAAGTTCATATCACTTTTGTTGAACTTGAGAAATCCTTTTAAAAATTATCATCACTAATTGACAAGACTGAGCTTTAAACTGTCCATGCCTGTCATAGAATGCTTCCTAATTTATCATTTATGTTATAACCCATAATCTTAGAAAAATTCTTGCTCTTGAATGTAAATGTGTGAGCTAAAAGTCACAGTCCACTATAGTTTTGGCTCTAATATACCACTGGTTTTAGTGGGACCAGTTTGGCAAAAGGCACATGAAACATTTTACAGAGATATGTACATTTCTCTAAACATTTCCATTTATTCTTAAAGTAAGTATTTATTTACAATAGAATTTCTCTTATAACTTAATATTTCTAGAATCATGCCAAGTTTTAAGGATAGTCAGAGAAAGAAGAAACAATGATGTAAACTAAATTTCAAGTGCAATTTTGCTGTACATTAAGATCAGATAAGATTAATTCCATGTGTTTTCTATTAAGTTCAAACCGTTTCTCAATAATTTTCAAATTTCATCTGAATTTATGATTACTTTCAGCTCTGAAGTCCTGCTTAACATAAATCAGTTTAGGGATCATCTAAACATCCTACATATGTTATCATATTTTGCATTTTGTAGTTTTGCTTTTTCTTAGTTTATACCAGACTACTCATGGAAAACTTTTATGTGTGTTAAGGACGACTTAATAACAGGGGATATAGTGATTTATATATCAGAAAGATTCTTGATTTAAAATTCAATGTTAGATATTGATGTTCCTAAAGTTCCCACCCTCTTCCAAATCTTGAAATCCAGATTCTAATTACGCAGCCTAAGCCACCTCTCTTCTGCCTATGACTCTCATTCTCATTCTCTCTCCAGTTTCCTGTTCATTTCAAATACACAGTTTAGTTATGTCTCTTGTCATGAGCAGACTTTCTCTTGCCCTCAAGGTCTCACTTTTCACTTCTAAATACCTTCCAAAATGTTGTCTCCCAATAAACACAATTTATTTATTAAAAGAGAAATGTTACATTAAATGTTAAGATAACATATCCTTAACCTTGCTGCAAATATGTCAGTATTAAATTTCTCAGCCGGGCTCGGTGGCTCAGCCTGTAATCCCGCGCTTTGGGAGGCTGAGGCGAGTGGATTGCCTGAGCCTGCGGGTTCGAGACCCGCCTGGGCAACTTGGCAAGACCTCATCTCTACAATAAATCAAAAATTAGCCGGGCGTGGTAGCGCGTGCCTGTAGTTCCAGCTGCTTGGAAGGCTGAGGCGGAAGGA
>CAUYQG010152860.1:0-20060 GCA_963574415.1 Tarsius wallacei
TGTAATCCCGCGCCTTGGGAGACTGAGGTGAGTGAATTGCCTGAGCCCACTGGTTCGAGACCCACCTGGGCAACTTGGTGAGACCTCATCTCTACAATAAATCAAAAAAATTAGCCGGGTGTGGTAGTGCTTCCAGCTACTTGGAAGGCTGAGGTGGAAGGATTGCCGGAGCCCAGCAGGTCGATGCTGGGTGGCCGTGAGCGTACCACTGCCCTCCAGCCTGGGCAATGGAGTGAGACTCCAACTCAAAAAAAAAAAAAAAAAAAAAAAGACTGGTGTATATGTTTGGAAGGGTCTGTATTTTATTATTTCAGTAAACAATATTTCAGCAGAAATATGAAATACAAATGAATTGAATACAAATGTGTGCAATCTGAAATATACAGATTTAAATGTACTTCAAATATTAATAGTTTATACTCATTCCTTTAGGTTAAGGAAATAGTTTGAAAATGTAATTCTCACTACACCAAATGTTTACAGGCTGTTTGATAGTTTTAGTCAAGAAATTGATGGAATAGTTATTCTCACATACATTTCACAAATTTGAAAGGTAAGATTAGGATAATAGTTAAGAAAGCTTGTATTTCACCTAAAAAAAACACATATATATATATGGAGAAATATTAAAATAAGTTTATAGAAAAATAATTTTACTAAATTGCATGCTTGACTATTCAAAGCAATACATAGAATAAGAAAGGGTAATTATTACTGAGTGTAAGTTAGTGGTAAGATAGTTTAACTTATAATGGGACAAACACACAAACATGTATGATGAGTACACATTGCCTCATGCTTGGCAAATGTTTTAATATAGAAAATAAGAGTGTCCTATGACTCTTTGTTTTATTCATTATTGAGAATGTATGCTATGGAAACAGTGGAGCAATGTTGACAGATTCACTGTGTGCAGAAAAATTTTAATATAAAAATAAAAGTTCTTTCATCTGAATACCTCAAATCTGCATTTTCTTAGTCAAAAATGTGCTTTTGGTTTGGAGTCATTGTTGAAGAAAATAGGGAAAATAGCAAATATTATGACTGCATTTATCTTTTTAGGTGCCTGGTTAAATAAATGGATACATTTAATAAGCTTTGTTTTGTTTTTCTCAAATCTACAACGATCTTATGGTTAGTGGGACATATGTTTTTAAGAATGTCTATTTGAGGATATAAATATAAATGTTTCTTTTTGATATTAATGTATGGTAAAGAAAAAAATATTTAATTTGGGTTTTTACAGTTGGTATTTTTAATACATGTTCTATGTTTTGAAACAGAAAATTGAGTAAACTAGAAATCTTGTCCAAAAATGTAATGACCTTTAACATAAATGTGAGGCATTAGAATTATTTAATATGATCTAAGGCCCAATGCTACAGTTCCTGAATTTAACTTTTTTCTATCAACTGATTATTTTCTTCACATATATGAAGAAAAGACAATGATGATATACTAGAGTTTACATTCAAACATTGATTTTTTTAAAAATAAAAACCTTTGAAATCTGAAGTTAATGAAAATATATACTTTAAATAATTTTCCAGTATCTCCAAATTTTCCAGTATCTTATAGCTGATGACAGAACATGATTATTAACCCATTATCTGATGGAGTGCCAAAAATAGTCATTAGTGAGATTTTTTTCAATTTCAGACACAGACTGACCCCCCAAAGTAGAAATGTATAACAGAAACACAATGGTAGGCTACATTCCATTCTAGAAAACATATCATTTTTAAGCTAATGTTTTCTATTATACATTATTAAACACATGAGCAATGATGTGAATATGGAAACAAACCTATACTTTGAATAATCTATTATTTGCTGAGTACACATGTCTTGAAGAATATTTGGCATATCATCTTTTGCATTGCTCTGAAACAATTATTATAATATATTGTTTTTTGTACAAACTATTAATATTACAAATAATTTTAAAATACCTAAAACTTATTGTCTGAGTGCACATTAATTGTTCACTAGCTTTTATTAAAATTTTAAAATTGTAGGAAGCTGATTGTGGTGGCTTACATCTGTAAATCCAACTTCTCAAGAGGCTGAGGTGAGAGGTTCACTCGACCCTTGGCTGCAATGAGCTATCATTGCACTACTGCACTTTAGCCTGGGTGGCAGATCAAGATCCCACATTAAAAGAAAAGAAAAAAGAAAAAAAAAACAATGATGGGGTACATAATCAAGCAAATTACACTAAATAGAAATATTATGAGATAACAGTAATTTACTAAGAAATGAAATTACAGGCCGGGCTCAGTGGCTCAGCCTGTAATCCCAGTACTTTGGGAGGCCGAGGTGAATGAATTGCCTGAGCCTGCAGGCTTGAGACCAACCCAAGCAACTTGGAGAGACCTCAAAAAATTAGCCAGGCATGGTAGTACACACCTGTGGTTCCAGCTAGTTAGAAGGCTGAGGTGGAAGGATCACTGGAGCTCAGCAGGCGACACTAGGGTGGCCATGAGTGTGCCACTGCACTCCTCCAGCCTGGGCGATGGAGTGAGACTCCAACTCAAAAAAAAAAAAAAAAAACCAAGAAATGAAATTACATTGCAATAAATTTATTTTTGTAGTTTTTGTTTTCTATTTACAGTACTGATTTAGCATTTAATGCAGGCAGACTATTTTCCTGAAAAAAAGTGAACCATAAAAATAAGCTCCCATAGCGAAGAAAGGAATAACATAAATAAATTTTACTATGACATTTGGGTCTGAAATTAGTCTTGTACATAAAGTACAGAGAAAAGTTTATTTAGAATCACTAAAACATTGATTTCTTTTGTGCTATAATATGATGTACAATTTGTAACATATGGAGAGTGATGCTCAGTAGTGCTAAGATCTATTATGAGAGCCTTGTCCAAGAGTCAAAAATTTAGGGAATCCTATTTTGACCCTCCTCCAATCACACAATGCCTCATAGGATGAGGCATTTACAATTCAAAGGGGACTACAAATCCAGAGCCTGCTTCCTGTTTCATCAGGTCCTCAATCAAACAGAAACATGTGGAACCTAGAATTTCCCAATCAAATAATTCTGAGTTTGTTTGAAAAGCCTGCACATACCTCCTCCTTCCATCTGTTTTCCTGAGGGCTGTTATGTTGTCAGTCACTGGCCAAATGGTAACTCTTTTCCCAGGACAGGGATGGATCTTAAATTTTAGATCTGAAAATTAAGTTCACTAACTCATCCTAGAAAAAGTGCTACACCTCATAGCTGAATATCACCACAGTACTCATCAAAGCAATTTTGTAACTCTTCCTGGAATAGCCATCAGAGCTGTTGTTGTATTAATGTCCTAAATGCCATCAAAATATCTTCCTTTCAATATTTTCTTTATCTTTGGGTAAAAAAAAAAAGTAATTGGGAGCCAGATCAAGTGAGTAGGGATAGTGTTTCAATATCGTTATTGTTTACTGGCTAAAAATTCCCTCACAGACAGTATTGTGTGAGCTATGCATTGTGGTGATGCTTCAGGATCATTTTTGCACACACCTTTATGTCAAGATTTTCAGTTAATATTTTCATGTTTCTCTATAACTGCTATGCTTCTTACAGTCAGCAGGTAATTTTGACACACAATTCAATGAATGTTTGCAATGTTTTTGTCAGTTATGCTCATTACTTGCTGTTTTGAACTGTTTTCATCAGTGACATTTTCTCTCCCCTCCGAAAAATGTGTAATCCATTTGTAAACTTCCATTTTCTTCATGACATTATCCCTATAAACTTGGACTAACATGTCCCTGATTCCACTTCCACTCTTGCTAAGTTTAACAAGAAATTTAATGTTTGTTTATTGCTCTAATTTAAGCTCTGACGATCTCATGATGGCACACAAAAACATGCAACAAAAATAATGAGCACCACTCAACAAGAACACCACCAAATGATGACACAAATACAGTTGTGAAACACTTTTATGCTGAGGTCATGAAACCTTACTGAGTTGTTCGTACAGTGCAGTCAATGTAAGTGCATGATGGCAAGGTAACAAACTTAATTGTCAGAACTTAAAGGCCTTTTGCAGTACAGGACAGAACTGGGAATGGAATAAGAAGAAATAAGACAAAAGGCCAGAATCAAAAAAAACAAACAAACAAACAAACGAGGGCCAACAGTCAAGTTCTGCTATCCCCATATCACCTGATTCCATCAAATAAAGTGCAAATTGTAAGAATTTGAAAAACTAAAATTCATCTTTCAGGTTATGATTAAGCTATAGTTCTACATTTTGGGAGGATAGACTTTTTTATCTTTGCTTGAGTAATAATTTTAAATATTAGAAAATATAGTTTATAAGCCTCTATTCTCATTTATGCCTCATTCTCACAAAAATGAAGACCTTGTAGAATCCAAACTTTATAAATGGTAATTGATTTCCCTCAGAGTGCAAAACTGGAAGATGCCAAAACTTTGTCAAGTTTAGCCTTGGAACTGATACAGCATGACATCTGCCACACTCTATTAATTAAAACATATCACAGGGTCAGCACTATTTCAAGAATAAAGTATTACTCTAACGCTCAAATTGTGGCTCATTCAGGGACACCAAAACATTCCAAAACATACTTAGGAAGACTAATGGGTAGATTAACTTGGTTGGAAAATTAATGCAGTAAAAACTTAAAGCATAATAATGAAAATCTATTACAATTCTTAAATTGCAAGCTAAAAATTATCATAGATAAGTAGATAAAATTTTCACCGCTCTTTAGTTAGATGCCACAAAGTAGTTGAACAAAAGTAGATTTATTGACTTTTTGCAACAGGGAGAAAGTACTCCATGAGGAATTATGCATCATTTCACTAACAGAATATAATAAAGGATAAACTATAGAATTTGGTCTTGTGTAACATAATTTTGAGAAGACTTTAAGTATAAGCTGAATGTTATCAGAATCATAATATTCTATAATTGTTATTTGTATTTGTTTCAGAGAGATGTCATGTCAAAGGACCAAAAACTGGATGGCTTAAAATAAGAGAAATGTGTTTACTTACACTTCTAGAGGCTAGAAGTCTGAAATAAAGTTTTAACTATTCCCATGCTCCCTCTGAAACTCTGGATAGACTATTCCTTTGCCTCTTCTTAGCTTCTTGTATTGGTAGTCAACGCTTTGCATTCCTTGACTTATAGCTATACTACTCCTACCTCTGACCCTGCCATCACAATGTATTCTCCCTATGTGTTTTTGTCTTTATATGGCATTTTAATCTTCTAATAATAGCGACAGTCATTTTGAATTGAGGGACTAAGCTACTTTAGTTTGATCTCATCTTTAATTATATTTGTGATTGCCCTATTTCCAAATAGCGTAACATTCTGAGGCACTGGAGATGAGATTTCAACATATATTTGAGGGTCACAATTAAATCCATAACAATACATTAATAATTCTTGTCTAGAAAATGGAAATAATTTTTTAAATTAAAGCTGTAATTGGAAAAGAAGCAACAATCACCCATAGTAGCTAAAACTGAGTGTAGCTGGGGGTAATGTTTTATGGTATAAGCAATGTTTTGCTTTTGCTTTTCTTTATTCTTTGTGTGCACACATACTTATGAAGTGGTCTGGTTTTGGCAGTCAGAGTGGCTTTGTTTTATACAATTATAATGTTTAGCCCAAGAATATCATGGCCTATCTATGAGACCAGTTCCTAGCAACACTAAACACAAACTGACTATACCAACCCAGGTTCCTGCTGTCAGAGATTACATTTCTAATTCTTGTTACATAAATGGAAAAAGTACACAAGAGAATAATCAACACTTCTAACTTTATTTAAAATAAAAAGTGAAAGAAAAACCAAGTAAAACACTAATATAACAAATAAAAATTTAGAGTCACAATTGAAGGTTGAGTTGGACAAAAAGGGTTGATTGTTATATTTTTCAACATTATGATTTGGAGGGCTGATGGATTATTTAGCTGTTGATATGATTAAAAAGTTAGATATGTTAAATGAAGCTTTGAAGAAACAGGACTTTTTAAGAATGAATGAATTCACTAAGAAGAAAAAAGAAAAGAAATATAAACATAAAATTTGAAAGAATGTCTACAGTTCGAATTTAGAGAAAAGAATGTGAGAAAACTAAAAATATGTTTAGAGTTACTCTACACTGCTGAAGTTCTTTAACAAATAGGAGTATATTAGATATTACAAGGTAGACCCTTGTAGTAAATGTAAACCAATATTTAGTGATGTATTAAAAGAAAATGAGGTGCAATACCAAAGTTAGTTCCCTAATAACAGAAACTCTAAAATAATACAAAAATTACTCCCATTTGGTAAAGTTTTCAGGGATCATGCGGGGCCCTTTTAAATTTCAGGGGTTCATGATTCTATGAGAAGGAATGCCCCCAAAAAGCAGAAATATATTTTGGAGGATGGGCCCTTACAGTACACTCAGAATTTGTTCTCTGGGTCAAACTGTCAACCAAAGTTTTGAGAAGATTGTGTCACAATTTGCAAAAGAAACATCCCAAACAAACAGCTGATGGGGTCTTCTAACATGACAACATACCTGCCTAACCAGCACTGAGAGCTCAGCATTTTTGGACCAAAAGTGTCAGGACCCCGTTCCCCACACTTTCTGCTCGCACAGTCTTGCCCCAGGAACAATTTTTGTTTGTTTCTTTCTTTCCCTGGATGAAAAAAGTCCTCAAGGGAAATGTTTTGCTGATATGGATGAGGTGAAACAAAAAGTGGCAGAAGCACTAAAAGACATCAAAATTGATGAGTTTCCACTGTTTTGAGCAGTGGAAAAAGCATCTCAGTAAATGTATTGTATCAAATTGTTTCTTTTGCAAATTGTTTAAACTTCAGTCACTTTGAAGGTGACTGAAGTTTAAACACGTAAAAATAAGTACACAGTTTTTTATAAATAAATTCCATTTTTACCTCCCACATAATGTGGGTGGTGAAAAACTCATGGTAAGGAAGAAGAAATAAGATAGTCATCAATGGGATGTGGTTTACTGAAGCAAAAGTTTGAAAATATTTTTTCTAATTATTACCTGCACAGAAAGCAAAAAGAAGCAATCTATAAAGAGAGAAGAAAAGTGATAATATAAGATATTAGAATCATGGAGCAACATCTTTAGAGTAGAATACAAAATAGAATCAAAATAATAATATACAAGCTGCATGTGGCATGAAGTGCATCTCTTTAAGAAAATAATTTAGAAACAGAATGTAATACTTTTTATTTTTCTCAGATGATTTTGTTGGAGTTTTATTCATACAAAGCCAAAGGAATGGGCACTGTGTTCTAAAGTGAAGTTTCTTTCATGTGACAAAGTGCCATCAGATGAGCATTAAGTGAAGATATCTGTTGAAAGTAAAAGATCTGGAGGTAGTGCTTGAGGATTGGGAAATAAAACTGGTGAAATCACTGAAAATGTGATGGAGTAACAAAGAAAACCAAATAAAGCTTAAACAATATGAGTCTTCAGACAGCCCAATTAAAATAATGCCTAACTCTAACAGAAATGTGTAGAAGCTGACAACGAGGCCTAAAAATGATTTAAATGTTTGATTGGCATGGATAAAGTGTAAAGATCAATAAAACAAGAAAATTGCTGGAAAATATTGCTCATATGGTAATTAGAAATAAGGAGCCAAGAGGAGCTTTAAAGTAAGTGGGAATGTGAAAAGCACAATTAAAGAAGTGATTCCATAGTTATAAAGTCCTTGAATAGCAATATTTCAGGGAATTGTAATCTTCTTAGGAATAGTAGTTTGCTTACAATACATTTTTAATTCAGAGGATTAAGTTGATGTTTATTGAAAATAGTATTTATATTTAATAGCATACTGAAAAACCTCAGATTATTGCCCTTCATTGAAAAAATAAATTACATTTGGGACACTATTTCAAGTACTTAGTGTAACATATTAAATTGTTTTTTAATTATAAATGTGGCTATTTCATTAGAAAAATAAAATCTTTTTTATTATAATGAGCTTAAAATCAAGATTAGTAATGATTTTTAAAAACCAACAATGTACCTATATTTGCTGAAACAAAACTGAACCAATTCATTAATCTTTACTTATATTCTAGGTTTATACAAAGGAATTGTGTATACTGTAAATAATTGATGAATATCAATATTTAGGGGTTTTTTTGAAGAATAATATTTAAAAGTAAGGAAAATACATAGAAATTGTGCAAAACCCAAAGCACATGTCAGGAAAAAAATTACCTTATGCTTTTGGAAAAAAATATGATACATTGGCTCCACAGTCAATTAAATCTTATAGAAATGTATTGGTCAGTTTCAGATGGTAGGAGCCACAGAGTGTTTGGAATTAATCTTATACAGATTCTGTTTGTGTGTGTGTGTGTTTTAACTTTGTAACTATGTAACCTTGGGCATTACTTAAACTGAGATTCAGTATTTCTCTCTGTAAAGTGATAATATTTATCTCTTAAAGCTGTTAAAAAGGTTAAATTGTTTCATGCAATAAACATGTAAACATATTAAGTATATCTTTGAGATAAGAGATAATAAAATATATTCAATTTCCTTCTCTCTTTCGTTTATCCACAGTGCTTAATATCCTTTTCTTTTTCTTTAGGATAAGACAGAATTTGTGGAGATGCACAGCTCCCTGGTGTCATGATTCACATTGTTTTTATGTAAATAAAACTTGACTGCACACAGGAGATGAAAATCTTGACACTCTTGATCAAGAAGAAGGGAGACAAGAGGATAAAGACAATCATGATCACCTGATAATACTGAAGACTAATTGGGGAAAAGATGAGGGCAAGAAAAATACTCCATCAGTCCAGACATTCCTCTCATTTCTCAGTTTGTAATCCAGTGCATTTCCAGAATTAGAATATCAGGAATTAAAGATGTTTAACACATATTTATAACAAATGTTAATGTATTTTTCCCCACTAATGCTAATTTTGATTGTGTTTATTCTTCACACACACAAAAATAGTTTCTTAGAATACTGTTATTTATCTGAAATGTGTTTTTAAAATGTACTATTTAAATATTTTTGATTAGCTAGTATTATGAATAATATAACATTAACTTGGGATAATATTGGTTAAAGAGTAACAGTTTTCCCTAGACATTTGATTACTAATGCCTAACAAAAAATAAGCAGAGTCTATTTAATTACTAGTTATAATTATTCTTAAGTTCAAACATAGCAATTTGAAATTATTTTATACTTTATTTTTAGATAATTATGTGTAAAGGGTTAATAGCATAAGCAACTCTTACATAACAGAAAGTTACACGCCTACAAAAAGTTGCAGGTCTACAAATCCTGATTGTTGTACTCTTTCGGATTTTCTTAAACTGCCAGTTTTCCTTGATATATTCCACTATACAGGAAGTATTTTTCCAGGTTAAATTTGTTTTAGACTATCAGTTTCTGTGAACTAAAAACCATGAATGAATCTCTGTTTTGGCCCTTACCTCACCCTATATTCCTGTTTTCATCACCATTAGTTTCATGAATAGACTGAGTGCCTATTTCATATAAAATGTCTACTTGACCAAAAAAAAAAGATTTTTTAATGCAATAAACCTGTAAAAGTATTAAGCATGTTATCTTTCACATAGCAAGTTATAATTCTTTCAGACTCACCCTTCTCATAGGAGCAGATGAAGATTTTTATTTTCTCCTCTACATTCTGAGAGTCTTGTTCAAAATGTCTCAACAAATAATGAAACAAAGCTTCAAGGGAAGCAATGAAGTTGGGAAGAATCAGATAAAGAAAAATTGGGCCGGGCTCGGTGGCTCAGCCTGTAAGCCCGCGCTTTGGGAGGCCGAGGTGAGTGAATTGCCTGAGCCCGCGGGTTCGAGACCCGCCTGGGCAACTTGGTGAGACCTCATCTCTACAATAAATCAAAAAAAATTAGCCGGGTATGGTAGCGCACGCCTGTAGTACCAGCTACTTGGAAGGCTGAGGTGGAAGGATCACTGGAGCCCAGCAAGTTGAGGCTGCGGTGGCCGGGAGCGACCACTGCATTCCAGTCTGGGCGACAGACTGAGGCAACAACTCAAAAAAAAAACTTAAAGAAAAGTTAGGAGTATTTTCACAAAATTAAATGCTAGAATTAACAGCCTACATCCAGATAAATAAAAATTATATTTTATTCAATAGGTACAAATAACATGCTTAGAATATTGCATAATTTTAAAAACTTTTTAATCTCAAAAATTACATTAATTAAGCTTTGTGCATATTTTATAAGTGCAAGACATGTTAGTATAGACATAAATTATAGTTTTTATAGTCGCATTTTGACATGTTTTAACATTTTTACTACTATAGCTTATGGAGTAAAGATAAAGTTAATGTTCTCATAAAATATTTTTAGAACTCTTTACTATAAGTTCACATATCTCAACAAATATTTACCTGAGATCAACATTCTCCCTGTTGCAATCTATGAGATATAACAGTAACACATGTCTTCCCGTGCTTGATGGTTTATTTTGCTTTGCAGAAGATTTTCAATTTGATGAGATCCCACTTGTCAATCTTAGCTCTTATGGCATGGGCATTTGGGATTTTGGCCAACAATTGGTTTTCAGTTCCAGTTTCCATAAGGGTGTCTCCTGCGTTTTCTAAGGATCTTATAGTTTGAGGTTTTACATTTAGGTCTTTGATCCATTTAGAGTTGATTGTTGTATATGGTGATAGGTAGGCATCATGTTTTAATCTTCTGCATGTGGTCAGTCAGTTTCCCCAGTACCATTTGTTGAATAGGTTCCCAACTCCCCATTGCTTGTTAGTGGAGGCTTTGTTGAAAATGAGTTGGCTGAGAAATTGAGGTTTTGCTACCAGAATCTCTATTGTTCCATTGTTTTATATGCCTGTTCTTGTACCAGTACCAGAATGTTTTGATTATTGTGGCCTTATAATACAGTTTAAAGTTTGGAAATGTGATACCTCCCACTTTGTTTCTTTTGCTGAGGATTGTTTTGGCTTATCGTGCTCACTTATGTTTTTGTATGAATTTCTGTATTATCATTTCCAGGTCTGAGAAGAATGATATTGGTAATTTAATGGTTATTGCAGTAAATTTGTAAATTGTCATTGGTAGGATGGCCATCTTAACAATGTTACTTCTTCCAATCCATGAGTATGGAATATTTTTCCATTTGTTTTTGTGTTTTTGTCACCTTTTATTTCTTTAAGCACGTTTGTAGTTTTTGTTGTAAAGATCTTTCACTTTTCTGGTTAGGAAGATGGTGAGGATTTTTTTTTTTTTTTTTTTTTTTTTTTTGGCTATTGTGAATGGGATTGTGCTTTGTATTTGGTTCTCTGCCTGTTGGTTGTTCTTGTATAAGAATGTGACTGTCTTTTGCACATTTATTTTATTCCCTGAGACTTTGCTAAATTCCTTTATAAGTGCAAGAAGGTTTTAGACAGATTCTCTTGGATTTTCAAGGTATATCAAATAGTCAGCAAAGAGGAATAACTTGAATTCCTATTTGGATACCCCTGATTTCCTTCTCTTGTCTGATTGCTCTAGCTAGAACTTCCAGCACTATGTTGAATAGGGTGAAAGTGGGCAGCCTTGTCTTACTCCAGTTTTCAGGGAAAATGCTTTCAATTTCTTTCTGTATAGCAATATGTTGACTGTGAGTTTATCATATATATCTTTTAGTATTTTGAGGTATGTTCCCTCTATGCCTGAGAGTTCAAGGGTCTTAATCAATAAGGAAAGCTGGACTTTATAAAAAACTTTTTCTGCATCTAATGATATAATCATGTGGTCCTTGTTTTTATATCTGTTGATGTATTTAATTACATTTATGGTCTTATGGATGTTAAACCAGCCCTGCACCCTGAGAATGAAGCCTACTTGGTCATGGTGGATGATTTTTGAGATATGTTATTGTATCTGATTTGCTAGACTCTTGTTGAGTATTTTTGCATCTATGTTCATCATGGATATTGGCCTGCAGTTCTCCTTCTTTGCTGGGTATTTATTCTGTTTGAGTATCAGTTTGATGTTAGCTTCATAAAATGATTTAGAGACAGTTCCATCTTTCTCAATTGCTAGGAATACTTTCTTCTTTTGTCACACAGACTGGAGTGCAGTAGCATACTCAAAGCCACCATAGCCTCCACCTGCTGGGCTTAGGGGATCCTTCTGCCTCAGCCTTCCAAGTAGCTGGAACTACAGATGCATGCCACCACATCTGGCTAGTTTTTGTGATTTATTGTAGAGAAGAGGTCTCACAAAGTTGCCCAGGCTGTTCTCAAACCCTTAGGCTCAGGCAATCCTCTCGATGCAGACTTCCAAAGTGCTGGGATTACAGGCTGAGTCACCAAACCTGGCCTTGAAATGCTTTCAACAGAATTGGAATCAGCTCCTTCTTGTATGTTTTGTAGAACTGTGCTGGAAAGCAATCTGGTCCGGGACTTTTTTTCATAGGTAATTTTCTTATGACAGAGTAAATTACCTGGGTTGTTATTGGTCTATTTGATGTCTTAATTTCTTCTTGTTTCAACCTTGGTAGGTTGTGTGATGTCAGAAAGTCCTCTGGCCAGGCTCGGTGGCTCAGCCTGTAATCCCAGCACTTTGGGAGGCGGAGGTGAGTGGATTGCCTGAGCCCGCAGGTTCGAGACCTGCCTGGGCAACTTGGCGAGACCTCATCTCGACAATAAATCAAAAATTAGCCAGGTGTGGTAGCACGCGCCTGTAGTTTCAGCTACTTGGAAGGCTGAGGCGGAAGGATCACCAGAGCCCATTAGGTCGAGGCCGCGGTGGCGGGAGCGGTCACTGCACTCCAGTCTGGGTGACAGAGTGAGACTCCAACTCAAAAAAAAAAAGAAAGTCCTCCATTTCATTTAGGCTTTTGAGTTTTTTTCTACACAGATGTGCATAGTAATCGCTGATAAATTTTTGTATTTTTTCTGGGTCTGCTGTGATTTGATCTTTTGCATTTCTGTTTGTGTTTATTTGGAATTTTTCTCTCTTTTTCTGGGTCAGTCTGGCTAGGGGCCCATCAATCTTGTTTATCCTCCCAAAGAACCAGCTTTTTGTTTCATTGATTTATTTTCTATTATATTTTTGTCTTCTATGTCCTGTATTTGGCCTTTTACTTTGGTGATCTGAATTCTCCTACTGAAGTTAGGGTTTTGGTGGTCTTGTCTCTCCAGTTCCCTTAGGTGATTTGTTAGGCTGTTTACTTGTGACCTTTCCATTTTCTTTATGAGTGTTCATAAATAAATGAATTCCCCTGTCAGTACTGACTTCATGGCATCCAAGAGGTTTTGGTAAGATGAGTATTAATTTTTATGTTTACAGAAAACTTTTAACTTCTACTTTGATTTCCATGTTGACCCAGGGGTTGCTCAGCACCATGCTGTTTAGTGTTCTTGTCTTTGTCAGTTTTGGGAGAACTTTGTTGGTATTGATATTTGTTTTTATTTCACTGTGGGCTGAGAAGGTGCACAGCAGTATTTCAATGTTATGAAATTTGTTTATGCTTAATTTATGTCCAAAAATGAGGTCGATCTTGGAGTATGTTCCATGTGGTGATGAGTAGAATGTATACTACGTGGTTGTTGGGTTGAGTGTTCTGTAGGTATCTATTAAGTTCATTTGGTTAAGCATCAAGTTGAGATTCTGGATCTCCTTGCTGATTTTTTGCCTTGATTATCTATTTAGGGTTGTTAGTGTGGTACGTAAGTACCTAGCTATGATAGTGTTAGAATCAATATCCTTTTAAAGTTTACCTAGAAGTTGCTTAATAAAAGTTGGTGCTCCTATATTGGGTGCATATATGTTTAGGATAGATATTCCTTGTTGATGGATTGAACCTTTTATCATTTTGTAGTGACCTTATCTTTTTAAATTTTTGATAGCTTAAAGATTATTTTGTCTGATATTAAGATTATGACTTCTGCTTTCTTTTGTGTTCCATTCACCTGAAAATTTGTTTTTCATTCTCTAACTTTGAGTCTATGAGTGTCCATTCTGCTGAGATGAGTCCTCTGGAGATAGCATATTTTTGCATCATATATATATATATATATATATATATATATATATATATATATATATATATTTTTTTTTTTTTTTTTTTTTTTAAATCTAGTTTGCCATTCTATGTCTTTCCACTGGTGCATTTAGTCCATTCATTTTCAGGATGATTATTGAGAGGTGAGAATTTATCCCTGTCATGAGCTTCTTACAGAGCTTGTTGCTGTTGTTGTTTTATTTGTTTGTTTTCTTTTAAATTTTGGATATATATATGTATACATATATGTGTGTGTGTGTGTGTCTGTGTGTGTGTTTTCTATCTTTTTCCTGTATTATTGGGAAAAGTGGTCGTTTTTCTTTTTCTTTTCTGTGATTATTGCTTTTTAAAGCATCTCTATTAAAGCTGGTCTGGAGGCAGCTTGAACTCTCGGGGATTGAATGTCTGGGAAGGATTTTAATTCTCCATCACTGATCAAGCTTAGCTTAGTAGGGTAGGAAATTCTTCATTGGAATTTTTTATCTTTGAGAACTTTGAAGATTGGACTCCAGTCTCTTCTAGCCTGTAGTGTTTCTGTAGATGTTTGCTGCTATTCTAATTGGTCTCCCCCAGTAGGTAGTATGACCTTTCTCTCTTGCTGCATTTAGGATTTTTTCTTTTATACCTGTTTTGTGTAAGTGAATTACTATGTGTTGAGGAGTTGGTCTTCTCATTTGATGCCTTGCTGGAGGTCTATGAATCTGTTGTTTTTGGATGACTGCATCCCTGAAGAGATGTGGAAAGTTTTTTTGAAGAAAACCTCATGAAATGTTTGTTTCAAAATGCTCTCATCTCCTTATCTACTTGAGGGATTACTATTAGTTTGGTGTCTTAATAAATTCTCACATCTCCTGGAGGCTTTGCTTTATATTTTTAAGCTTATTTTCTATGTTTTTAACAGATTGGATTAGTTAAGTATTTTGGTCTTCAAGCTCTGAGATTTTTTTCCTTCTGCCTTATTAATTCTGCTTTCCCTGTTTGTCAGTTTATTTTTTATTTCATTTACTGTATTATTAATAGTTTGCATCTTCCTTAATTCTTTCATGTTTTTGCTTGGTTTCTATTTATTTTTTTCAACCATTCCTTTATCTCTGTATCTATGGTTTGAGTCCAGTCAATCTGGAAGCTCTTTGTTGTTTAAATTCTGAAGTCTGTATTTTCATTCACTGTCTTTTTTGGACTTTGTGGACCTGTGTTTTTTTCTTTGATTTCTCTTCTTTTGTGGTGGGTTTTTCTTTTCTCTGTACTTCTGTTGCTCTGAGAGAGAGTAGTTTTCACTTCTTTTTGCATAACCCCCTAGTGTCTTTTGGTAAAGTCTCTGGATTAGTTAGATTTTGAAACCAGGTTGGAGGTGGGGAGCTGTCCTATCCTTTTGCAATTTTGAGATTTGGATAAGGTGTGTTAGGGGGTGCTGAGATTAAAAAACTGCTGCCACTCTTTCACTATGGGCTGTGACTGAGTTCTTCATCTCTGGTTGTAGCCACAGACTGCAAAAGCTTAAGTTGGGAGATAAGGTGTCTGTGTCTCCTCACTGGGCCTGTCCCTCTGGGGATATTGCATGCAGGCTATCCTCTCTGGGTTGACAGTGATCAACCTCACAGAGATGCTGGATTCACTCCTCAGTCTGAGGGAGTAACTCTGCTATTCACATGGACAGGCCAGAGCCTGTCTCCACCCAGGTACCTGGACAAAGGCAATAGGGATGTCTCTGCATCTAGTACTCAGCACCTGGTGATGGACTCCTCTGGTGTATTTCCTCCACAGTTCCCACTGCCAGTGTCCTATCAGGTGGCAAAGGCTGTAGTGGCTGGCAATGCGCTTTTCTAGATAGTGTTGCAGACATGGTGACTGCCCTCCAGGTCATAGAGTGTACTGTGGTCCGAGTAGCCAAGGAGGCAGCTGCCTCAGCAGTAGAGCTCAGGTTGCTTGTTCCCACATCTCCATTCAATCAGACATCTGCACACCCATTTGCCAAGTCATTAGCGTGTATATTCTCTCCTGTGTCCAATCATTTACGCAGAGACTTATGCACTCTGACCGTTTCTGTTACCATCTTGGAATCTCCAGTCTTCCCTTTCTAGTAGATGGGAAAGTTGTGTAAAATACTGAAAATAGAGGAGCTAAATATCAAATACTACAATAATTCATTAAAATAGCTTACTAATTGAGAATTAAGATCTCTCTCTCTCTCTCTCTCTCTCTCTCTCTCATTTCTGGACTAATTTTTATAATAATCCAGAATAGATTTTGAAATAATGTTAGGTAGGGTAGTAATTGCTATAGTTGTATTAGAAAGAGAAGTTGCAGCAGCAACAAGTTTTCGATTATCTTCAATTTGTAATATGTATTATTGCAATGTGCATTTCAAACATAATTTTGTAGTTACTCCACCCCTTTACTACCTATAAGGGGGACCCAAAACAACCAGAATTATTTTTTGGAGGGCAGGCCCCTTTTTTGTAGTACAGGCTTTCCCTGTTAGGAAAGTGTTCTAGGAACCCATGGTAATTAGTGTACCAGCTAGTGTTGTGTTGAGAAACTGCAATTAGCTTCAGTTGTTATTATTATTATATTATTATTAAGTGATTGTTTCAACATGATTTCCCATTTTTTGATGGGTAGTTTAAATGAAAGACCTGCCTACATGCACTGAGTGTTCAGCAGTTTTCATCAAGAATCACATGATGCCCCCTATGCCCACAGTCTCTATTCACCTGATCTTGCTCTAAGAGACAATTTCTTTCCCTGGATGATAAAAAGTCCTCAAAGGGAAACATTTTGTTGATGTGGAAGAGGTAAAACAAAAACAACAGAAGTACTAAAAGTCATCCAAACTGACAAGCTCAAAAACTTCTCAGTAAGTGTATTGCATTAAATGGAGAGTATTTTGAAGATAACTGAATTTACACATGTGAGAATAAATACACAATTTTTAATAAATAAATTACATTTGGGGGCTTCTCCCTCATACTTGGATGTGAAAATCATGTAAATAATATGCATTACTTCAAGACATTGACAAAAAAAAATTGTTTCCCACTGCAATTGTGTATTAGTTTCCCATTGATGCTGTAAAAATATGGTTTGCATTTAGTACTTCACACTCAGTGGTTTAAAAACAAGACAGAATTTTTCCTTTATAGCTCTAGAAGTCATAAGTCTAAGTAGACAGCAAAGTTGAATTCCCTCTAGAAGCTTCAGGGGAGAATCTAATTTCTTGCTCTATGCAGCTTCTAGGGTTTGTCCATATTTCTTGATTTATGGCTACTTTTTTGCATTGATCCAGTCTCCTTCTTCTGATTAGCCTGCCTCACTCTGACAAGACTACTTGTGATATTTAGGTCCCATATGGATAAATAGCACAGGATACACTCTCTATCTCAATACCCTTTACTTGATTACACTCACAGTGTCCTGTTCACCATGTAAGATAGCATACTTACAGGTTCTGTGACTTAAAGCACGAACATTTTGTGTAGGGTACATTATTCACACTACCACAGTTCTATTTTCATCATTACATAAAATGTTTAGCATTACATAAAATTACATTACTAGAAAATAAACCACATAAATGATTCTGTTAGAATATGAATACATATTTTCATGTTATAGAATCACAGAAGGATAAAAACAGAAGTGTCCACTCTGTATATATTATATGGTTCAATAAAATACTTCCAATATGTTCTTTAATGTCCGTGACAGATAAAAACATTCAAGGACCTAAAGCATGTCTGCTGAAATGCTATCTCCATTATAGTACAGTGGCTGAGAGTATATTCTTTAGTATAAAAACTTGAATTTTAATTATTGTTCTATAATTTGCCAGTATTCTGGCACTAGATGGTTACTTTTATAAGCCCTCTAATATTACTTTGTCATTCTTAACATGCAAATAGTTTTTATTAAACCCTGCATAAAATAAATGCATAATTAAATACAAGTTATTATTATTATTCTCATGCTCAACTTTTTTTCACCTTGCAGAAAAAGGTAACTACTCCCCACAATTTCTCACATAAAATAATGGGTGGTGAAAACATTTTTCCTCCTTAACAATTTTATTCTTTTATTTTTACAAATATATTATTTCAATTTGTGCAAGTAAACCCAGAATTCACTAATGAAAGACTATTAACCTAAAGAATTAAAACTTGAAGTGAAAAGTTAATATTCCAATAACCTAAGAATTTACCATAGAGATTTAGAAAAAGTAGAGTAATACAAGCTAAATGCTGGCAAAATTAAAAAATAAGAAATGACAGAGCAAAAATAAATAACATTAAAACAAAAAAATTGAAAAAGAAACAAAACCAAAATAAAAATTATTTGAAAAGATTAGTAAAATTTATAAACCTCTAGCCAGACTAACCAAAAAAACAAAGAAGACACAAATTACCAATGTCATAAATGAAAGAGGGGATACTTATGCTTATAACATGATATTAAAAAGAATAAAAAAGGAGTATAGCAAACAATACTATGTCTACTAATCAGATAACTTAGATGAAATAGAATAATTTATTGTAAGAGAAAAATGAAAGAAATTCACATGACGGGAAATTTATCATAACATCTCTATATCCGTGAAAAAAATTAACTCACTAATTAAATCTTGCACACACACAAAAACTTGCCAGGCCTGCATGGTTTTATCTATGAATTCTACCTAGTTTTTAACAAATAAGTAATGCAAATTCTTACAAACACTTCCAGAAAATAGAAGTAGAGGGAGACATCCTAACTCATTCACTGAAGCCAGTAATATCTTCATATCAAAACTAGATGAAACATTATTTTTAAAAAAGCTACAGCTCAATATTTCTCATAAACATATTTGCAAAAATCCTCAACAATAAAAATATTAATTATGACCAAGTGAGAGTATTTTTCTCCCAAATATATAAGGATGGTTCATTTGATAATGAATTAGAGGCATGGCGACAAGATGGCGATGGAACAGGTCAGCCTGTGAGAATCTCCGCAAAAGTGAGTGTCCATAAAGACTCCCCGCGTGAGTGGGTGTGTGCTTGTGAGTGAGTGAAAGTCCATCTGAAGGGAGACACGGGCTCTTGCACCTGGGGCTATCCTCTGGAGGTGACTGCAATCCCCCTTACCCCTGAGATTAGAGCCCCTAGTGTGCAGGATAGTCCGCTGTTCTCAGGGCTCTTTTGAGAGGATGCAACAGAAAACAGCTCTTCCTTAGCACCTGACACCCAGCCCACATCATTACCTGTGACAGTAGAGCAGAAAAATCCCCAGGAACTGTGGAGAAAGCAGGTCATTGAAATCTGGAATTGATCCCTGCCACCAGTGAGGAGATGCCAACAAGAGCCATTTTCTCTGTCCTAGGACCATGCATTGCTCTGCCCAGCTCTGTCCAGCCTCCAAACTGGAACTTAGAGGTTATCTTCTCATTGGGTTCAGGGAGTCAGATGCCCCTCTCCCAAGCTGGAATAGGCACAGACATGTCAGATCTGAGCGGGAGACTTGACAGCAGTGGCAGCAAGTTGGGTGAGTCTAGATCGGATCCACCCTCCTCCCACAATATTCTGTGGGACATGTGACCCACGCTAAGAGCAACCCTATCAGCCTGTGCTGAGAGTGGAGGGAGGGGCCGGAGACCAGAGCTGCTCCTTAATATGGAGATGACAGCCAAAAGAAACTTGGAGTTACAGAAACAGTCACGGAAAAAGTTTTGGTTTTTGAGTTTTATTGTTTTGTGTTTTTTGTTTGTTTGTTTCTATCTTTCTGTTTTTGTTTACATTTTCATACTTGCTTTGTCTGCTATTTTAATTTTTGATAGCTTAAATGATATTTTGTCTGAAATCAGGATTGCAACTTCTCCTTTCTTTCGTGTTCCATTCATCTGAAAATTTGTTTCCCATCCTCTTACTTTGAGTCTGTGCATGTCCTTTCTAGTGAGATGGGTCTCTTGAAGGCAGTATATTGTTGCCTGGTGGTATTTTATTCATTTTGCCATTCTATGTCTTTTCAGTGGTGCATTTAGTCCA
>CAUYQG010152861.1:0-31019 GCA_963574415.1 Tarsius wallacei
CAGGCAGGTCTCGAACCCGCGGGCTCAGGCAATCCACTCAACTCAGCCTCCCAAAGCGCGGGATTATGGGCTGAGCCACCGAGCCCAGCTAAATTTTTATATAAATATACTATACAGCCTGTAATACCGCGCCTGGGCAACTTGGCGAGACCTCATCTCTACAATAAATCAAAAAATTAGCCAGGTGTGGTAGTACGCGCCTGTAGTTCCAGCTACTTGGAAGACTGAGGCGGAAGGATCACCAGAGCCCAGCAGGTCGAGGCTGCGGTGGCCTGAAGCGGCCACTGCACTCTAGTCTGGGCGACGGAGTGAGACTCCAACTCAAAAAAAAAAAAAAAATAGAAGGCTATAAATAGGCAATTCATAGAAAAAGAATACAAATGTCCTACTTTACTCATAATCAAAATGAGAAGTCACTTTTTCATATAGATTTACAAAGATTCTAAGAAATTATTTATACGCAGCATTGTGGTCATGTACAGTTGTGCAGTGTTCACTGTAGAAGGACACCTAGGTGAGGAAAGGAGTAGAACTAATTTCCTGCTAATGTTACATGTCTGTGCCATGGATCTGGCTTACCCAAGGAGAGTGACTTCTATTTATCATACCGCACGTGAGCTAAGTATGACCCTGATGTGCAGTGTTGGTAAGAGGGTGCAAAAACATACATTTTCACACAGTGACCAGACACACTGAGATAGCCTCTTTGAGAGTCATTTGGCAAAGTCTATCAAAAGAAAACACAAGTCTTTTGACCTAGCAACCCCAGTGCTAGGATTTTACTAGTACGTGTACTTCAAGATGTTTAGATAAGGATGTTCATTTCAGCATTGTTCACAATAACACACATATGAAAAGAACCCAGAAACAATATACAAATACAGTAGGATTCTTTCAAAGAAAATTTTGATATATTCACATACTATAACATTGTTCGTTCATAGGATTAAAGAGATCAAGATGGGAGGCTGGGCGCAGGGCTCACGCCTATAATCCCAGCACTTTGGGAGGCCGAGGTGAGGACTACCTGAGCCCAAGGGTTCGAGAACAGCCTGGGCAACATGGCAAGACCTCATCTCTACAATAAATTTTTTAAAAAATTAGCCGGGCATAGTGGAGCATGCCTGTAGTTCCAGCTACTTGGAAAGCTGAGGCAGAAGGATCAACTGAGCCCAGGAGGTTGAGGCTGCAGTAGCCATGAGCATGCCACTGCACTCCAGACTGCGTGACAGAGTGAGACTCTGACTCACAAAGAAAAAAAAAAAAAGAGAGCGATCAAGATGGAAATAATTTCATGTGATGTTACATAAAAAATTGAAAGCAAAGAGCAGTAAGTATAATATGCCTTGCTTGCATTTTGATAAAGATATATGTATGAATGAAAACTGTGCAGAATATTAAAAAAAAAACTGTCCATGCTGTGTTATAACTGCAAAGGGGGCTTGGGGGATCTGGAAGGGTGATAAACTCACCTTTATCCCAAACCATTTTGCAATGTCTGACTTCTGACCATGCATGTATTATTTTTATTAAATAAAACAAACTCTATCAATTTTTGCATTTATGATTTCTTCCTATGCCTGGTTTATAAGGAAATGGATTAATATTCTGGGCAGACAAATATAGGGTCCTGAATAAAACTTGGAAACCCAGAAACACAGTTAGATATAGGCTCTGTCACAACCTAGGTGTGATCCTGCACACTTTATTCATTTGTTCTACTGTCTCCTGCAAATGGAGACAGTGGTATAGTCTGCTCATTCAACCCAAGGGTTAAGGCATAGCAGCCAAGTGCTGGTCTGTGGCACAGTGGGGATGGGGTGGAGCTGGAAAAGACTAGAAGAAATAGTTACTAGATTCAGACATCACCCTCCAGACACCAGAACCAGAGTAATATGTAAATCCTGAAGTAAAAAAAACCAATAAAAATAATACATATCTCTCATTAATATAATCGTTGGCTTAAAGTAGTCAGGCTGTTCATTGAGATTATTTGTTGGCTCACTCATATAGTCAACAAAAATTTATTGTGTTCAATCTATTAATATCATGCTCTATACTTGACAATGGGAATATCAGAAGTCTCACTCCACCTGGAGCATGACACCAGAGTGTACTGGAGTCACTCTATTTGTGGGTGTATTTTTTTAGCCTATGCTTAGAAATAATGGATCCAATCCTCAATAAAATGCTAGCAAACCTAATCCAGCAACATATTAAAAGAATTATACATCATTCCTAAGTGGGACTTATCCCAGGAATGCAAAGTTGGTTTAATATCCAAAAGCCAATTAATATCACTTACCAAATTAATAGAATGAAAACCAAAAACCAAGTAATCATCTCAACAGATGTAGAAAAAGTCTTTGACAAAATCCAACACTCTTTCAACACACACACAAACTAGAAACACAAACTAGATATAGAACTTTTTCATAAAGAACACCTACAAAAAAGCCACAGCTAATATCACACTTAATGGTAAAAGATAACTGCTCTTCCCCTTAAATCAGGAGCAAGACAAAAATGTTTACTCCCGCCACTTCTATTTAACATTGGGCTGGAGGTTCTAGTTAGGGTTATTAGATAAGGAAAAAAATAAAAGGCATCTGAATTGAAACGAAAGAAGTAAAATTTTCTTTCTTTGTACATGACCTTGTATATAGAGCTTGTATACACTATGATCTTATATATAGAAAATCCTAAGAAATCCACTGAAAATTACTAGGACTAAAAAAATTAGTTCAGCAAGGTTGCAGGGTACATGATCAATATACCTCAAAAATCAATTTTTGTATTTCTATACACGAGCAATGAATGTTCTAAAGATAAAATAATATAATTTCACTCATGATAGCATAAAAATAATAGACTAGTTAGGGATAAATTTAATAAGTGAAGACGAAACTTATACACTAAAAACTGCAAAACATTGTGTAAAGAAACATCTAACTAAAAGGAAAGGCATCCATGGTTCATGTATTGAAAGACTTCAATGGCAATGTTACCCAAATTGAACTAGAGGTTCAATACAATTCCTATCAAAATCCCAACTGTTTTTTTTTTCTTGCAGAAATTGACAAGGTGATTGTAAAATTTAAATGGAAATGCAAGGGAACTAGAATAGTCAAAAGAATCTTTTAAAAGAAGAATAAAATAGGAAGGTTCGCACTTCCAAGTTTCAAAACTGACTACAAAGCTACAGTAATCTAGGCTGTGTGAAACTGGCGTTAAGAATAGACAATGGGTTAGAATTGACAGTACAGAAATAAACCCTTACACTTATGGTCAATTGATTTTTGACAATGGTGGCAACACCATTCAATGGGGAAAGGATCACCTTTTCAACAAATGGTGCTAGGACAACTAGACAGTCAGATGTGAAAGAATGAAGTTGAAATTCTACCTCACAATATACATAGAAGTTAACTAAAAATATATCAACTGACTAGATGTAAATGCTAAAACTATAAAACTTTTATAAGAAAGTATACTTATCTTTGTGACCTTGACTAGGCAATGGTTTCTTAGATGTGACACCAAAAATACAAACAAGAAAAGAAAAAATAAATTGGGCATCACAAAAAATTTAAAAATTCTGAGCTGCAAATTATATTATAAGATGAAAAAACAACCCAAAGAATGGTAGAAAATATTTGCAAATCATGTATTTGCATCTAGTATATAAAGAACTCTTAAAACGCCGCAGAAGTTCAAATCAGCCAACTAAAATAAGGCAAAGGATCTGAATAGCTATTTTTCCAGAAAAGATATACAAATGGTCAATAAGTACATGAAAGAATGCTCAGTGTCATTTGTATTAGGGAAAAGAAAATCAAAACAAGATAAATCTTCATATGTACAAGGATGGTCATTATCAAAAAAAACAATGGCAAGGATGTGAAGAAAGTGGAACTCTTATACACTGTTGGTGGAAATATAAAATGGTGTGGCTGTTTTGGAAAACTATCAACTTTTAAAAATGTTGAACATAGCATTACCTACCATATGGCCTAGCAATGAAAACATAAGTTCACCAACAACTTGTACGTAAAATTCAGAGCATCATTATTCATAACAGCCAAAAGTAGAAACAACCCAAATGTCCATTAATGGGCATAAATGGATAAGTAAGATGTGGTATTCCACATAGTAGAATATTATTTGTCAATAAAACGAAATGAAGTACTGACACGTGGTACAACATGGATGACCCTTGAAAACGCGCTAAGTGAAAGAAAGCAGTCACAAAATGACACGTTATATGATTCCCTTCATATAAAATGCTCCAAATAAGCAAATCTATAGGAACAGAAAGCAGATTTGTGTTTAATTGGGGTAGAAGGGGCAGGATCAATAGGGTGGGAATAGGGATTGATGGTTGTACAGCACTGTGAATGTACTAAATAACAATGAATTGTATATTTTCAATGAGTGAATTTTATGGTATGTGAATTATATGCCAATAAGGTTGTTTTTAAGAATAGAAATAATAGATCTAACTGCATATTTTCAGACATAATTATTAATAGCCCTCCTGGAATCCAGAGAAATGGTACAGCCTCAGTTGAAAGGCTCAAGAGAGCCTGAAGTCAAGAGAGAGAAGCAAGTTAACACCTGGCCTGCAATGAAAATTTTTACAAAAGCCCAAATTGAGCAAAATGTATGAATTATTAAACTCTGGGCTATTGATTCCTTCGGCTCAAACAGATTTCCCCCCACTAAGCATTTAAGACGAGAATCATCTTTAATACTGTAATCCCTAGCAGCTGCTTCAGACTTAAACAACTAGTGGATGGCTAAGATCAAACAGAACAAGGATCTTCACACCATCTGTAAAGCCAGAGTTAAACAGCTAACAAGGAGTGAACAAAATACTTGGAATAGTAGAAGGTTTGGCATTCTCAGACTCAGAAGATTACAGACATGAATGTAAAACTCACCTAAAGTTGCTTTTTTGTTTTAGTTTAGAATCTGATGGCAGGCTGAGTGCAGTGGCTCAAGCCTGTAATCCCAGCACTTTGGGAAGCAGAGGCCAGAGGCTTGACTGAGCCCAGGGTTCAAGACCAGCCTGGGCAACTTGGCGAGACCTTGTCTCTACAACAAATCTAAACAACATTAGCCAGCCTTGAGGCATGTGCCTGTAGTTCCAGTTACTTGGAAGGCTGAGGCAAAAAAATCGCCCAAGCCTAGCAGGTTGAGGCTGCGTTGGTGGTGAGCGTTGCCACTGCCTGCCAGCCTGAGCAACAGTGAGAATCTGACTCAAAAAAACAAAAGTAAAAAAAAAAAAAGAATCTAACGGCAAACCTTCAGGGAAATGGAGTAACTCTAATAGACTTAGAGATCTCAGATGCCATAGAAAACTTAAGTCATAACCACAATCATCCTTTAACTGATAAGAGCAAAACATGTATGGATTGGTCTACTCTATTCATGTATGGATTGGTCATTTCAGTGCATACAAATTCTAATCCACAAGACTGAGTACCTGCAATTTAAATATAACACCATTCTATGAGCTCTCTCTCTGAAATATCTTTTATGATCAAGCATAACTTTTTGCTTAAATCACTTTTGAGTTAAAAGACTACACAATCTCTCATATCATTATCCATTTTATTCGGGTAATCTGGGTATCTTTTGCTGTACTGAGTAAGAGACAGGGCAGTCACATTTTAGGATCTACTTGCTTCTTAGACACCATTTATATGATAGTCCTTGATTTCTATAAAGATAAAATTTGCTTTCTTAATATTCACTCAGGTGATATTTTGTGACAAATAACTAATTCAGGACAGTACTTTCTGTATACCTGTTGTATTGGAGTACTGATTTAAGTCTACCTTTGTCCGTGCAGAAATGTACAAATAGAACTCTTCCTTCAAATGAAAAGTCGCACTGCTTTAAGGTAAAACCAAAAAAAAAAAAAAAAAGTCTTACTTGCACAAAATAATTTACTAAATGTAAGATCCTAATCAACACCCCCAAAATCTCTCTCAGAAGACATTAATTAGCATGTCTTATTGTTCACAGAACTGGGACCATGTCACAGACTGTCATCATTTTGCATTCGGATTTCTCTCCTTTGCAGAGGGGTCATTCTGTGGCATGAACATGAGCCCCGGCAAAACTGGTGATAGCTCAGGCAGTAAAACCCTGCCACATACACAGACCCATTTGGGGTGAGGTAGGGGAGATGGAATGACAGAAGACTATTGGGTCAGACATCCTGGGGCAGATTGAAAAACCTTCCTCTGTGTCCTGTCATTTCCTTTCAGCAAGATCCTGTTGTTGTTTGCACTACTTAAAAAGTGTATCAGCTATCTGCATGAACAACATAAGTGGTCCCTTTGAGATTTATTTTTTATCCGCTGACGGAAAAATATCAAACTAGTACTTTTCACATGTATTTCGTCATCCAATCACCAGCAATGCCACCACACAGTTGTTTATCTCTACACTGCTGGGGAAATGCCAAACGCACCTTCCTTCCCTTTTCTTGTTTAAGAAAATGGGAAAAAAGAAACTTATAAAACAGGGGCACTACAATTCAGACACAGTATATACTTTCCATAAAACGAACTTCAGCCTTCAGAAACCAAGTTCGTAAGACACGTTTCCCTGAATTTTATAGCTTCTGAGTCTAACAGAAACACAACAAGTCTCATTTGAAACAATCAGGCATTCTGGGGGTAGTTCTTAAATATTCAGCCTTCTGCCAGGATAAGAGAAGGCAACCAGCACTACTCCTACTCCGAATAACAAACCATAAATCAGTGGACAAGCTCGAAAGAATTCAGCTCTAGTCTGTTCGGAAGCCAAGCGTAAACACAGAAAAACCTGTTGGCGCGTTTCTCCTGCTCTCTAAGTTTCGCGTTTTTAAAAGTACAGTCGTACGCAGATGGCGTTTCCCGTAAGTTTCGGGCTCCAAAGTGATTTGGATTAAAAGAAAAAAAAAAAAAAAACCCACAGCGAGGCATCTCGCACGGAAAATGGAGCCTGCGCCTTTAAGGTAAAATCGGCCGGATCCAAAAGACATTCCACTTCCACGACAAAGAGTTTGGCGAGGCCACCTCTGGGGTTTCTCCGAGGGACTTGGCGGGTCCGAGCGGAACCGCCCGGCCGCCCGGCCTCGCCGGTCCCGGGGGCCGCCGCCTGCCCCGCGCCCGCGCGGCGGGAGCGCACCGCGCGCCCCGGACTCACCGCTGCCGGGCTGCGGGGACAGCGCGGACACCGAGGTCTGGCCCATGGCGGGGGTCGCAGGGCCAGGTCCGGCGATCACGCGGCTCTTGGCGTCCTCCGATCAGGGGTGCGCTCCCAGCCAGGCTTCCGAGCGTCCATCTCCCGGCCTGCGCCGGGCCGCCCGCCCGGTCCCCTCACCTTCTCCCCCGCGCGGGTCTCCCAGCCCGGCCGGCCGGAGCCGGCGCGGCGGATCCTGCCCAGCGGATGCCTGTCATTCCTCTATGCAGATTAGCTGGGGTCAGGGGTCACCGGGAGGAAGGAGGGGGGCGAGGGCGATAGGGCGGGAGGAGGGGGGGTGGGGAAAGGGCGAAAAAGCGGGGGGATGGGGGGAGCCCCGGCTGGGCGCGCGCGCCCGCCGCGGTTAGGAGACCCGCACCCCTTCGGGGTGGGAGCGCGCTCAGGCCTTCAGGCGACTCCTCTTTAACTTAAAAGGTTCAATGTCAAAGGATCCTCTAGGGCTGGAAGAAAAGGAATTAAAGTACTTAGTCACGGTACTTAATTTAAGAAAATTTATTTCTTTAAAGTTAGTTACTTTACTCTGCAGGATTGCAGCACTGTGAGATGTGCGCGTTTTGGGTCCCCCCACCCCCCTCATTTTAAAATTATCTTCCTTTTAACAGATTAAAAAACAAACAAACAGTATTAATGCCCTCAGTCAGGCTGGACAACACATCTAAATGATGGGCCTATGAGTGAGATCAACAAAGTATACCCTTTGCTGCCTTCCACCTCAAACTCTAGGGTGGTCACCCCTCATATTTCAAAAGAATCACCGTGAAGTAAGGTGTGTACAAGATACAAAAGGCGAAAACAACAAGAACAGCCCTGAAAGTTGAATCAAACCCTATAATAGTCTATCAACTCTCAGTCTTCTTAAATATAAATACAGAACGGACTCCGTGGCTCAGCCTGTAATCCCAGCACTTTGAGAGGCCGAGGCGAGTAGATTGCCTGAACCCGAGGGTTCGAGACCGGCCCGGGCAACTTGGCGTAACCTAGTCTCCATAATAAATCAAAAAATGAGCAGGGCCCGCGCGCGCCTGTAGTTCCGGCTACTTGGAAGGCTGAGGCCGAAGGATCGCGGGAGCCTAGTAGGTCGACGCTGGGGTGGCCATGAGTGTGCCACTGGGTGACAAGAGTGAGACTCCAACTCAAAAAATAAAAAATTAAATATATATATAAATACAAGTAAATACTCTTGGTATTTACTATCAATGATTAGTATGATGAGTAATCTAGATAAACACACACACACACACACACACACACACAGTAATGCAATATATACATATGGTGCCTTAGGTGCATGGTGGTTACTAGATGTGTTCATGTCATGAAAATTCATGAAGCTGTATACAATGATTTGTGCACCTTTCTGAATGTATATATTTCATTAAAAAGTTTTTTAAAGTACAATATATTTAGGTCACTTACCATAGGTTTCAATTTTTTAGTATATTCTAGACAGTACTGAACTAACATGAAAATCATTTTTTCCTGTAACGTATATTATTAAGATCATGCAGGGCCTTGCTTTTTTTTTCTTTTTCTTTTTTTTTTTGAAAGACCCTGCTTGCCTGTTTCATCATAGTTAAGTAAGTTGCCCTATTTTTTTCACACCCAAATAGCCTTTATTGTGGGGAAGATCTTTCCCATGATCAATTATCTACTTCCTTTTGCCTAATTCATTCTCAAGAAATACTGATTTTAAAAAATATATATTAGTGATAGTAGTAGTAGTATTACTATTATTATGTCAACGTCTGTCACCCAGGCTGGAGTCAGTGGTGCAATCACAGATCCCTCTAGTCTCGAATTCCTGAGTTCAAGGGAGTCCCCGGTCCCGGTCCTCTCTCCCCAACTAAATTTTTTTTTAAATACAAAAAAATGTTGTGTTTCAGGAACACATCCCACCTGGGGAGCTAACAGTGCAAGTAAGCAATTACAACAGTTCTTTGTTTTAAATTGCCTCAAGAAACAAAAATGGTTACATGTAAGTGGACTGGGGAGAATGCCTCACTCCTAACTGATAAAGCATGTCATTGATTAGAGGAAATATACAGTCGATTTTGTACATTATAAACATGTAAATATAGGTCGGGTGCAGAGGCTCATGCCTGTAATCCCAGCACTTTGGGAAGCCAAGGCAGAAGGACCGCCCGAGCCCAGGGGTTTGAGGCTGTGGTAAGCCGTGAGTGAGCCACTGCACTGTAACCTGGGCGACAGAGTGAGACCTCAACTCAAATATATATGTGTGTGTGTGTGTGTGTGTGTGTGTGTGTGTGTGTGTATAAATATAATCTTTTAAAATAGATAAAAGTTAAACTTTGAGGTTCCTATCATTACTCCTTTTCCTTGAGAAATAATAGTGTGTTAATTTTTATTTCTTCTACAAACTCTTTATTTCAAACATAAAAGGGACGCTCTATAGTTCCAGTTTTTCAGGATTTGCTTAATACATCCATATTTACCTTACTCAAGACCTTTCATGATTTGCTAGTTAATATTATCTTAAACCTCATCTGGGATTCCTATAATCCCTCGATCAGGTTACACAATTTTCTCTGAAACTCTTCCAGTTCCATTACATTATCCTTGAAGCATGTCAACCAAAACTGCAGGAAGTGTGCACTAAGGTTTCTTTCTAAGGGTGGGAGAGTTATTCTACTCTGTTTCCAGAGCTTCTGATGGGGCTTGGCATTAAGTAGCCTTTTAACCATACCTCACAAGTTATACTAATGAACACAGAAAAAGTCTACAGAAATCCTTAAATTTCATTTGTAGGTCATAACATAAAGGTTAGAAATGATCATTTAACAAGGGCATTTAAAGATAATTCCTCCCTGTCCCCAAAACTGCCTTCCTTCTGCCTTATTAGAACTCACACAGCTTTACTAAGAATTCTGGGCGCTAATCCTGTGGGTTTACAGTTTAACTCTGGAAGTGTTTAATGTCATCTGAAAAATATGGCCATTTCCTTTATTGCCAATAACCAACTTTGAGAAAGCCATCTATTTATAATTCTTCAGTATTTATCCCATTGGTTCCACTCTTTGTTCTGCCTTTCTAAACCAATCTCTTATCCAATGATACCCTGGTAAATGCTTAACAAGTGCTTTGGGTTGGGGATGGGAAGGTAGGAAGGGGCCTCAAACTGATTTGAGATTTGTACTGTTTGCCAGTTTCTGTGACTTAAATACTCCGACAATGGCCGATTCTCCAAGCTACTGAGCAACTAGCAAAATTGATGTCAACTAGCTTGCAGTTTAACAACTTGGCCCACAAGCCTGTATGAGCTGCCTTCAGCATACCACTACTTTTATCTGTTGTAATACGCGGTCATTAAATCACACCATGACAATTTGAGAAATAGCTTATATTTAACCTTCCTTAAAATACAGACTAATGGCATCTACTGATTTTTCCACTGAGCAACCTAAATATTTTCAACTCCTGAAAGAACTTCTGTGATTTATTCATTTACTTCCAGAAGGAAATTATATTAAGTGGATTAGTTGGATAGAATTTTCCCGTCTGGAAACTAGTGTGCCTTTATGACAAAGAGGATGTACTTAGGAAGTTTTCAAGCAATCCACCCTCTAACACAGACTTCACTGGCCTCTCTGATGTGGAAGTTTTAAAGCACACCCATCTGGGGCAGCTAAAGTGACACCTGCGCCCACCATGGCTGGGAGCCACTATATATATTAGATAAAAGTTAAAGCAGACATAAACTGAACGTTAGTGATCTGGACTATTTGTGAAAAAGGACTTTACCACTAGGTCAAAGTCCAAATTGCAGACATACATTTGCTTACTTGCAGACATAAAATTTGGTAGGTAGAGAATATGGTTTACAATTACTATAGTCACCACTATCAAATCCTGTAACTTAGGTCACTGACAGACTTTTCTAGGCAGCCAGATCTAAGCCTGGAATGGCAAGAGAGAAACTTCCTCCCTCAGAACACAAAAGTCATGAGTACTAATCCTGGATCTCTGTCTTGTTCAGAGGACCCATTTTTGAGACACTAGCAGTTGGGGAAGGAGAGATCATGGTAGGAGGGAAGAGATAGGCAGAGTGCCATGAGAGGAGATGGTTGATTAGAAGAGCTGTGATCCAGGAAGTAACAGCAGTTGATGGTGTCCATGTATAAATAGATGAAGATTATGTTAATTGACACCCTTATTTCTGGATTTGGTCATGAAGATGCTGTGAATCAGTGACATTTCCTTGGGTAATGGGAATTGTAGCCAGAGAAAAACGCTTTCTTAATAGGAAGGAAATGAATTAAAACTTAGTAATCTTCCAAATTGTATACTAAAAACTGATATGCAAACATTTAAAAATACTCAGGTTGTTTTTTACTAGACAACTCTGAATTTTTCAAAACATGGCTACATTTTGTAAGAGGCAGCTTACTTAGAAAAGTAAACAACTAAAAGTCAAATCATAGTTTTACTGGATATTATACTTTCAATTGAAACTCTGGATATGTAACTAGTATTTACTTTTTAAGATGTTACTCGATAGCAATTGAAACTGAGTGGTTATTTTGTATTTTGACAATTCTAAGAGATACTAGTTTTAACATGAAAACGTTAACAAAGAAGAACTTTGTTAAAAGAATTACACCTTGGGATGTTCTGGTTATATTAAGCATCAGTAGAAGAGAAGACCACATTCCACAAGTATTAGACAGAACAGGAAACAAACCTGTAAGGCAGGATTTTCTTTCCTATTGTTTTCATATTTTTATATGATTTATTTCCTGAGTTTTCCTTCTTCTGCTCACTCAAGCTAAAAGGATTAACAAAATACCTTGCCTCTGCCTCACCCTGCCTGAGTATCTGCAGAGGGTGGGATGTGGCTCCCGTATGCTTGCTTAGTGATTGAGCTCTGCAGTCAGAAGATTTACACTGGAAAATAAAGACCTTAAGGAGTGGTACTGGAATTTCCTTTTCCAAAGACACTGCCCTCACCCTAGGAGGAAAAGTGTCTGTCATATTATGCACTTTGTTTCATAAGGAAAGCAAATTACTCACCCATACTACTTGAAACTCTAATAACTGCTATACAATTAATAATCTTTAATTTATTGACCAAGATCTATAGAGAACACTCTTTAAAGATATCTCTAAGCCCAGGCACAATGGCACACACCTATAGTACCAGCACTTTGGGAGGTCAGGCAAGGGGACTGCTTGAGCCCAGGAGTTCAAGACCAGCCTAGACCTTGTCTTGACAAAAAAATTTTAAAAATTAGCCGGGCATGGTGGCATGTGCTTACGGTTAGTTCCAGCAACTCAGGAGACTGAGATGGAAGGACTGCCTGAGCCCAGAAGGCAGGTTGTGGTGAGTCATGATCATGCCACTGCCTCTAGACTGGGTAACAGAGTGAGACCCCCACTCAAAAAAAAAAAAAACTCTAATAATTACTGCCCAATTTACACAAAATAATTGCTTAAAGTAAGGTCCAAATCATTGTTTTGTTGACCAGCATATCCGTCCCTAGAAATTAACAAAATGTCTGGTACACAGAGGACACTCAATTCATACATGATACAAAAATATATAAGCATTTATATTATCTCCTTAATGATAGCAGTTTCAAGTAAGGACAAAAAATAAAACAATCTCATCTAGCAATACATGTATGGTTTTGGTGAAAATATGTTGACTCCATAGCAAAAGAATCTGAAGTCTGTCAGGGACTATAGACCTTTTTTAGATGCCACTCTATCAAACAATCATCTAGTCAGTCAGTTGGAATTGACTGAGGACCTCCCTGGGTGAGGCACCTCTAGTCCACCAGCATGAGGACCAGTGAGTTGGAGAGCCTACTCCGTGGAGTTCACAGAATGTGTATGGTGGAGGGTAGGCGTTGCAGCTTACAGATAAAGGGTCCCAACAGTGGTGGAACAGAGGCTTGTTCCAAGTGCTAAGGACACACATAGGCCGGTACAGGGAAAGCTCTGACCTTTATTAATTACTAAATCTGCCCCCCCCCCACTACCACCCGCACAGAGTTGGTCATTCCTTCTGAAGGCACCTCAAGTGGGTGAAAGGCTTCCTACATGCAAGATTACATTCTGATAGTTTTCAGTCAGGATTAACCGTGTTTGTTAACTGCTTGCAGCTAACAAACTTTATAACTTTACAATAAAGTTATAAATCCTAAAATGTACCCATTTCAAACAAACAGTTGGATGAGTTTTGATAAAAATGGAGTGCAGCCACCACCATGATCAAGTTTCAGGAAACCCCGAGAACCTATAAGGCATGCCCTTGCATCCTCCAGCGGTTCATACCTGTCCCACTCCCAGCATCAGGCAACTGCTGACCTGCCTTCCATCTCTATAGTTTTGACTTTTCTAAAATTTCATGTAAATGGAATAATACCATGTACAGCTTCTTGTATCTGGCTTCTTTCACTGAATGTTTCTGATATTCATCCATGATACTCTGTGTATCAGTAATTTGTTCTGGAAAGTCTTCCATTGTATGGCTATACCAAAGTTTGATTATCCATTTACCAGTTAATGGGCATTTGGGTTGTAACTGTATTTCACTGTATTCCTATACTAGGAAAATATGTTGGATCTTTATATTAATTATATGATAGTTCCACATGAATAAGAATTCATTTATTGGTTCATCATTCATTCAACAAGTATTTATTGTGTATCTCCTTTGTGCCAGTTTCTGTTCTAAGTACCTAGAAGATAGAATTACACAAAAAGCAAAAACACCTGCACTCATAGAGCTTACATTCTAATGAAAGGACAGAAAGTAAACAATATGCATAATAAATCAGTAAATTTTACAGCAGGTTGGGAGATAGAAAATACTATGAAATAAACAGAGAAGGGTGAGAGAGACTGGATGGGTGTGTGGTGGTCACAGTTGTCCTCGCTGAGAAGAACAGTGTTTAAGCAAAAACTCAAAGGAGGTAATGGAGTCAATCATGTGGCTATCTGGGGAAAGTGTTTCAAGCAGAAAAACCGTTGACATCAAGAAAGGAGCACAGCGTGTGTGTGAGGTCCTGAAGGGGGCCAGCGTGGTTGGAGTACATAGCTTAAGGTAGGCAGAGATGAGGAGAAGACGGTTAATACAACCATGTAGGGTTTTGTGGTTGACCATACAGACTTTGGCTTTTACTACAAATGAGATGGAGAAGCAATGAATTTTAAGCAAAATAGTGACATGATCTGACTTACATTTTACAATCACTATGGCTTTTTAATAAAGGATAGAGAAGACAAAGTTGGAAAAACCTCGAGAGACTACAGGAATAATCCAGGCTAGAAATGATGGTGGCCTAGCCCAGGTTAGCAGCAGTGAGAAAGATGGAATACCTGGATTCTGGATACATTTTGAATTGAATTCTTTTTGGATTGAATGTGGGGTGTGGGAGAAAAAAAAGATGAAGCAAGGAGGACTTCAAGATCTTTCCTGAGAAATTGCCATTAATTAAAACTGGGACAGCAAGTGGACTAGATTTGGAGTAGAAAATTAGAAGTTCAGTTTTGAAATGTCCACTAGACATCCACATAGAGAATGAAAATGGTCCCCTGTGTCACCAAGGGAAAAACAAAATCAGTCTATACCTAAACGCATCCTAGTGGAATTGAGTATCAGGAGTAAAAACAACATTTTAAAAGTAGTAGGCAGAAAAGGCAAATGCGACTTTAGGAACAATAAATCCAGGAAGTCAATAGAATTACTTTGCTTTGGTGTTATAGAGAAGTAACAGCCAACTTATAATTCCATATCCAGGTAAACAATCATTCGTTAAATCAATCATTCACTAAAAACTTCTATAGGAAATTCCTCATCAAGAAAGGTAAGGGTGGCATGCAAGAAAAAACAATAAACACAGAAAGTGATGAAATGATACTCAATTTAGTAAGTTACTGGCTGTGCACATGCAGAGATAGTGAAGTTTTAACATATGCTAGGGTCTTGATTTTGATCAGGAGGAAGATAGATATACTAAATAATTTTAGATTTTGTTAGAAAAGTTTATTGTTTCATATAATAACTAAATTCAACAATAATCGTCAACATCAGTAAATCAGAGGGGATTAGACAGAAGCTTCACTTATCCAAATAATGAAAAAATAAAAAGAAAGAAAAAAATTGAAGAAAAGCATGCTAAAAAAGATGACACAGATTAAGATAGTCAATGTAAATCCAAATCAGTCATCCTAATAAATGTAAAAGGAATAAGTTTTCTTACCTAATGACAGAGACTAAAAGATTGGAGAAAGCAGAAATACATCTCTCTATCTGCATATTTAGGAAACATACCCAAAACTGCAAAAGCTGAAAATAAAAGCATGAAAAATATATACCAAATAAATTTGTACCAAAAGAAAATTGATAACATCAGGATTAATGATAGATAGGTGAATTAAAACTGAAAGCAAAATAATAAAACCATAGAGGGACCTATTACATACTGTGATGATAAAAGAACAATCTAACAAGATATTAAAATTATCATCTAGCATACCTCTGACATTAGAACCTTGAAATATATAAAACAAAAACTAACAAAATTACAGAGATAAAGGGACAGAGCCACAATAATATGGAGAGATTTTTAACATACCATCAAAAAGTAATAGATCAAGAAAATAAAACGTTATCAAGCTTGTGTATTTTCACAATCCAGCTGACAAACTTTATGTAAAAGATACACATAGAGACCTGTACTTAAGAAATAGCAACTATACATTGAGTAAATGCTGTACCACAAGAGAAATAATAATTTTTTTTTTTTTTTTTGAGTCAGAGTCTCACTCTGTTACCCAGGTTGGAATGCAGTGGCATGCTCATGGCTGCCACAGCCTTGACCTACTGGGCTTAGGTGATTCTTCTTCCTCAGCCTTCCAAGTAGCTGGGACTGCAGGCACGTACTACCATGCACAGCTTATTTTTTTATTTAGAGATGATGTCTCATCAAGTTGCCTAGGCTGGTCTCAAGCCCCTGAGCTCAAGCAATCCTCTCGCATTGGTCTCCCAAAGTGCTGGGATAACAGGCTTCAGCCACCATACCCAGCAAAATTATTAATTTTAAACAACTCATATTAAACAATCCCCTGATCATAATGTAATTAAAATTAAATATCAGCAAGAAAACATAGTTGAAAACAGAAACAAAAACCCCTCCCACACATTTTTGGAAACTAAAAAACCACACTTTTACTTAACACAGAAAATCAAATTGTAACTTAGAAGATATTTAGAACTAAAAACAATGAAAGTACTACAAAACATGTGGGTTGAAGCTAATGTAGTAATTAGAGATACATTTAAAGCTTAATTGCATTTATTAAAAAACAAGAACGATTTATTCAGGGAGAAATAATATAATCACACAAAAGAATTGAGTCAATGTTAAACCGTTGAAGCTAAAAAGGGAAAGTAAGGAAAAAAGAGAAAAAAAGAGTAAAAAAGAGAATAGTAAAAATAAGGACAACCAATGAAATAGGATCTAAAAATCAAGAGTGGTGATGCAGTGCTTTGATCGATTCAGTACCTTCATTCATCCATGTGGACAGCAGGGTTGACTCAGCATATTAAGAGAATGCTCTACATCTTTGAATGAAAATAGGAATCGGAGGCCAGACGCAGTGGCTCACAACTGTAATCCCAGCACTTTGGGAGGCTGAGGCGGGAGGATTGCTTGAGCACAGGAATTCAGGACCAGCCTGGGCCGCACAGCAAGACCTAGTCTCTACAAAAGTCAAAAAAATTAGCTGGGTGTGGTGATGCTCATCTGTAGTCCCAGCTACTAAGGAGTCTGAGGTGGAAGGTTCACCTGAGTCAAGGAGTTGGAGGCTGAGGTGAGCAGTGATCATGCCACTGCACTCTAGCCTGGGTGACAGAGACCCTGACTCAAGGAGAGAGAGAGAGAGAGAGAGAGAAAAAAAAAAAAGTAACTGGAATACAGGTGAAGACAATTCAAAAAAAAAAAAAAAAAACAGAACTACCTGGTAGTCATAAGAAATGAAACATCACTAATAGGAAGGTGAATTTAAGACATATTATTTTGTAGCCGGGCGTGGTGGTGCATGCCTGTAGTTCCAGCTACTTGGAAGGCTGAGATGGAAGGATTGCCTGAGCCCAGCAGGTCGAGGCTGTGGTGGCTGTGAGTGTACCACTGCACTCCAACCTGGACAACAGAGTGAGACTCCAACTCAAAAATAAAATTAAAATTAAATGTATTATCATGCATTCAGGGAAAAATACAGATGCATTTTTATTATTATTTATGCCACTTTCATTATTTAATAGCTCAGCTATAACTAAAAACAGACAAAGAACTCCTACCTATTGCTTATTTTTATTTTCTGTAAATATCTCTCTGCAACATTTTTTATTTGCAGTACAATAGTCTCTTTAAACTCCAAATGACATCTTAAGGGAATCACAAACAAAATAGGTATTTAACAGGCTTAACTTCAGCTGTTCTTTTATGTTCCTGGCATTTTAAAATAGAAGTTAAAAAAAAAAGCTATAACGTTTAGTTCCTAAAAACATACTTAGTTTTATTAGAATTTAAATCTAAACTGAAGAAATGCCTCCAAGTAAAACAACTCTCTAGAGGAAGTTGTGTATATTGAAGAGGTTTTTAAAAATAGAAAATGGATTTCAGTAACTGCAAATTTCTTCTCAATTAGGGAAAGTTGATGCATTCTCCACACAGGTGATAAAGACAGGACCTGAGAAAGGAGGTGGAGCCACACAGTTTGCTGGTGTTCTGACCTATTCTTTCATCAAAACAAGATTTATTCAGGGAGAAATTTTATAATCACAATTATGCAGTAGACATACAACATGCCTTTGGAACACTGCCATTCTAAATCTCCACCCTACCCTCCAAGTCAGTGAGGTTCCTTCACTGAAGGGTTTTCTTTTCTTTTTTTTTTTTTTAATGTCAGCAGTGGAACGATTCACCTTTTTTACTTGCAAAGGGTGAACAGAAAGCTACTACATTTCTCTAGGACATTTACAAAGAGTTATCTTCACCTTGAGAAGAAACTCAATAAAAATAAATATCCGCTGAAGGGTTTTCAATGCCTAACTTCTCCAAGGGAGGGCACTGAATTTTGAAAACACACAAGGGAAATTTTTACAAGTTAGAAAAAAGGTGCAATATTCAATAAGAAACAACTGTTTCCTAAAAGTTTTAATTTCATTTGCAAAATTATTGTTCTGCTTTAAAAGATATATTTATTTGTTTATTTTTACAAGAAAAAAATGCTGGAGATTTTGTTTTGCTATGCAGATTCCAAAACCCACATGAAGTCCCAAAGATTCCAGTGTTTGTTTAGATAATTTGGTTATTTCTTCTCCTCCTCCTCCTTCTTTTTCCTCTTCTTTGTCCCCCCATCCTTCTTCCTTCTCCCCCTCCCTCCCTTTCTCCTTCGTCTATGTCTATGTCTTCTTCTATGTTCTGTGCAGTGGCATAATCACAGCTCACCACAGCCCTGACCTCCTGGGCTCAGGTGATCCTTCTGGCTCATTCTTTAGAGATGTTGCAACTACAAGAGAGGGCCACTATGCCCAAATAATTTTTTTAAAAAACTTTAGAGACAAGATCTCACTCATTGCCCATGCTGGTCTCAAACTCCTAGCCTTAAGTAATCCTCTTGCCTCAGTCTCCTAAAGTGTTGGGATTACAGGTGTGAGCCACTACGCCTAGCCTTGATTTTCTTCTTTTACAGGTGTTTTTGCTTTTGAGTCAGAGTCTCACTGTTGCCCAGGTTGGACTGCAGTGGCATACTCATGGCCATTGTAGTCTCGACCTGCTGGGCTCAGGCGATGCTTTCACCTCAGCCTTCCAAATAGCTGGAACCACAGGCACGTGCCACCACGCCCAGCTAATTTTTTGATTTATTGTAGAAACGAGGTCTTACCAAGTTGCCCCCCCCGGCTGGTCTTGAAACCCTGGCCTCAGGCAATCCTCTCACCTCTGCCTCCCAAAGTGCTGGGATTACAGGCATGAGTCACTGCAACTGGCAATCAATACAACACCATTTTCTAATGAGTACTTGAGTTTTTTAATGCAGTAACTGAGAGAACACAGAATCTGGATATTGCTATAATCATACTTAATATGCACCTACTGCCTACTGAATACTATATTTGAGTTTCTAATGTTTCCAGTTAAAGCTTGGTGCAATTTCTCTTCTGAGATTACTGGCCTATGTCTTCTGTTAAAAATGGATTTGGTTGAAACAATAGTGCGAAAGCTAAGCCTAACCATTCATTAAGACAAATCACTGTATAACTGGACAAATTGGAGAGAGGATTCCAAGTTTCTTCTGCTTTTGGAAGAAGGAAACATGACCAACTGAGGTACTATAATAAATGCTTCTTAACTTTGGGAGTGTGGTGGTCAGATGCGAAAGTAGCCCCCTGGTATTCTACCACTGTGCGATCCTTTCCCTTGAAAGGGGGATCTGTGACTTTTTTCTAGCCAAGAAAAAATGGCCAGGATGTATGTGATTAAGTGTATGTGGTTATGTTATAAAGAGTGTAATGACTGTCTTGCCAAAAGATACTTCCCTCCTGACTTTGAAGTAGCAAATGCCTCACTGTGAGCTGCCATATGGAAAAGGCCATGAGGCAAGGAGCAGAGGGCAGCCTCCCCCTCAGAGCCAGGAAGAAATTAAGTCCACGGTCTGGAATTCTGCAAGGAATGGGAGGCTGCCCAGCAGCCTATGTGCTTGGGAGTGCATTTTTCCTCAGTCGAGCCTTAGATGAAACCACAGCCCTGACAGACACTTTAACTGCAGCTGTGTGGGACCGTGAAGTCCTAAACTGAACCCTAACTCTTGACTGACAAAATCTGAGAGTAAATATGAGGGAGAACAAAAAAAACCCTCCAGAATTTATGTATAAAAAATTGTGTATTTATTCTTACATGTTTAAACTTCAGTCACCTTCAAAAGTCCTCTCTATTTGATACAATGCACCTATCGAGATGCTTTTTCCACTGTTCAGAAGTTTTTGAACTCATCAATTTTGATGCCTTTTAGTGCTTTTGCCATTTTTTGTTTCACCTCTTTCACATCAGCAAAATATTTCCCTTTGAGGACTTTTTCATCCAGGAAAATAAAAAAAAAAGAAGTCACTCTTGGTGAAAGCAGGTGAATAGGGAGGATGAGGCATCTTTTTTGATCCAAAACTGCTGAACACTCGGTGTGGCATGGCCAGGTGAGCTTGTAAATCATCCATCATGAAATGGACAAAACTGCTGAAAGAATCTCAAAAAAAAAAAAAAAAAAAAAAAACTGAAGCCAAATGTATTCTCTCACAACAATACTAGCTGTTACACTAATGCCAATGGGTTTCTATAACACCTAGCAAGGTAGCCTGTGCTATAAGGGGCCTGCCCTCCAAAAGATAATTCTGGGTTTCTTTGGGTCCCCCCTCATACGTGTGGCTTTATGTTGCTAACTTTGTGGCAACATTGTCATAGAGCAATAGCTAACTAGCACAGGAGGTAGTAGAGATTACTTGGAAGGAAGGTCTATTAAGTAAAAGCAGAGGGCTAGAGCGAATAGGATATACAAGAAGTCTAATCTGAATCAAAGGAGAGGTATAGCACAGAACAGCAAGACAGCTTAGCAGCTGAGATGGCTAACCTAACACCTTCCCCGTGGGATCAGAGAGGACCAGAGCAACAGACTACAGCTAATAGCTGATGGGAAACGTAGTTTATATATATAAACATTGTGGCTTTTATGAGCCTCCATCATATTTTATTCAAAGATATTATACAGACGGTCCCTGACTTATGATGGTTCAATATATGACTTTTCCACTTTACGATGAGTTTATCAGGGTATTAAATGCATTTTTGACTTACAATGATTTTATCGGGATGTGACTGACCCTATCTCATATTAAGTTAACATTTAAATTTAACCTGAACATCCTTTGTAATTTTGGAGGCATGCTTCTACATCCAAATTTATATTTATTTATTTTTAAGTCGGGGTTTCACTCAGTGGCACAATCGTGGCTCACCGCAATCTTGACCTCCTGGGCTCTGCCCATCCTTCCACCATAACCTCCAGAGTACCTGGAACTACAGGCACTCTGCCACTATAACCGGCTAATTTTTAATTTGTGTGTGTGTGTGGAGATGACTTCTCACTACATTGTCCAGGCTGGTCTCGAACTCCTGGGCTTATACAATCCTCCTGCCTCAGCCTCCCAAAGTGTTGGGATTACAGGTGTGAGCCACCACATCCGGCCCCAGATTTATTTTAAATTCTAGAAGCTCAGATTAGTCTGGCAGCTTCTATAAAGTTAAACATACAGTTATCCTATGGCTCAGGAATTCTATCTATTGTCATTGATCCAAAAGACATAAAACATATATCCATAAAAAGACCTGTTCAGAAATGTTATAGTAGCTTTGTTCATAATAGCTTAAAGCTGGAACGAGTCAAATGTCCCCAAACAGGAGAACGGCTAAATAAATGGAAGTGCATCCACTAATGGAATTACTCAGCAGCAAAACACCATGACATGCTGACCACCCCCGCCCCCCAGAAGTAAAGGGTCTATTTCCCCTGGCTGCTAGGGCTGTTGGTGGAAGACAGCTCCCAGCCGCCAGTCCTTTTGGGGAGGACTTCCCTGCCTGAAACAAGTAGCCTGGCCCAAGATACCACCTGCTTCCTGGAAAAGCAGCTTACACCCAGGACTGATCAACACGAGTTGGGCATCAAGGCTCCAGTGCCAGAATTTGAGATTACTCTGACGGGACATCTGGTGCCAGGGATCAGCTGGGGCTGGTTCTGAGGCTGCCTCATAGCTCTGCTTCCCTCCTGCTCAATCCAGATTGGTTCTCCTGCCTTCCAAAGCTGTGGCTTCCCAGAGCACTCCTTCATGAATGCTCTGCAAGCTCATCTTTGTCTCTTCCCAGGGAATCCAATCTGTGAGATACTACTGATAAACCCCCACAAAATGGATGACGCTCAAAACCATTTCACGGAATGAAAGAAACCAGACACAAAAGAGTACATATTCTGTGATTCCACTTATGAATCTCCAGCCCAGGAAAAACTAATGCATGGTGAAATAAATCAGACTAGTGTTTGCCTCTGGGTGGGAACAGACTGGGAGGGGCATGAAGGATCTTTTTGGGGGTGTGGATTGTATGGATGTATGCAATCGACAAAACTCTGGATTGTTCACTGTGTGCAAATTGTACCACAATTTTAAAAAAGGACAAAACAAAAAGCCACATCCATCTTGGTTCAGACTGAATTTATGGTCATCCAGCATTCAGGATACGTAAATCTTCACTGTGGTCAGTCAAGCCTCTGTTCACTTGGAACCTGTCAGTTAGTTTCTTGAACCCAAGTTGGGAATTAACATGTCTGTTATGCTCATCTTTTTGTGGACTACAAAACTAATAGAAATGTTTTTTTCTGTTCAAGTCACTAATTAAAATGCTGTGCTAATCAGCTATAGCTCCAGAGACCTGTGAAAAGTCGTGAAATTGCTGCTTCTACAATGACACTTACTCATTAATCAACACACTGGGTGCAATCTCCATTCAACTACAATATTCATTCACTTACGATATCCTCATTTAGCACTGATGTCCCAGAGCATTCTAGATCACATTTAAAAATCATAAAATCATAGACTGTTATACCTAGGAAAGACTTGAGATCCCTCTGTTTACAAATGAGAAAGTTTAGATTCACAGGAAGTAACTGAATTGTCAAGGTTAGGGGAAGTCCCTGGTCTGGACAGCAGTAGATTGACCCCATATACCAGGGCACATCCCACCAGAAGACTCTGCAGGAGATTCTGTGCCTGTTCTTTCCTCTGCAGTTTGACTTGGGGAAGAAGGCAAATCAACGTGGCCTAGGAGAAAACACCGTATCTGCTACCTCTCTGCTTTCTTCTACCTGTCATGTGGCAACTTGTAGGAAGCAACTATGGTGATAACTATATTTGATTCTCAGTAGACAGGTTTGGCCCAGAAACCGAGAATATTTTGCTAAAAATTCCAAATAACTTCCATCTCTATGAAGTGATAATAGCTAGTATGCGGTAATGGATGCAAAGTAAAGAACTGAACCTGAAACATGAGCAAAAAGTAAATCATAAATGTAAACATGATAATATAATCATCTTTTTCTTTCTAGTCTTTTCTTGCAAAATCTGTGACATCCATGCAAAGAACGACATGCATATATTTGCTTCAGCTGTTTTCTAAGAGACTTCTGGGAAAGCAATGAAAGCAAAAAAGGAATAAAAAATACTGAGAAAATCTATAATTAATGACATTGCATATTCTCTACTCAACTGTTTATGTGATTTTTAAATATTTTCTTTATTGAGATATAATTCATATAGCATACAACTTACCCATTTAAAGTATACAATTGAATGCTTTTTAGTATGTTCATAGAGTTATGCGACCATCACTATAATCAATTTTATAATATTTTCATTACCCATAAGTAAACCGTGTACCTATTAGCATGACTCCCCATCCCCCCCCACCGGTCCTAGATAATCACTAATGTACCTTCTTTCTCTAGAAATCTGCTATTCTGAATATTTCATGTAAATGGAGTCATACAACATCGATTCTTTTGTGACTGATTTTTCACTTAGTACAATGTTTTCAAGAGTCATTCATGTTGTGGCATGTATCAGTACTTCATTTGCTTTTATTGCCAAATAATATTCCATTGTATGGATATACTATATTTTATTCACCCATTCATAATTTTGGTGAACATTGGGTTGTTTCCATTTTTTGACTATTATGAATAATATTGCTATAAACTTCATGGACATCGACAAGTTTTTGGTGAACACATGCTTTCATTTCTTTTGGGTATGTACCTAGGAGTGGAATTGCTGGTCATATGGTAACTGTATAATAAGTTGCTTGATGAACTGCCAGACTATCTTCCAAAGTGGCTATACATTTTACATTCCCACCAGCAGTGTGTGAGGGTTTCCAGTTTCTCCACATCCTTGACAACATGTTATTGTTGTCTTTATAATTATAGCCATTCCAGTGGGTATGCAGTGGTATCTTGTTGGTTTGATTTGTATTTCCCAGTGATTAATGATGATGAACATCTTTCCATGTGCTCATTAGCAATCTGAATATTTTCTTTGGAGAAATGTTTGTTCAAATCCTTTGCCCATTCTGAAATGGAATTATTTGTCTTTTTGTTATTCATCTGCAGTTTGATTGTATACAATTGTTCTTTATTCTCATATCAGATATAAAATTTATAAAGATGTTCTCCCATCTCTGGGTTGTCTTTTCACTTTATTGATGGTATCCTTTGAAGCACAAAGATTTTTAGTTTTATGATGTCCAAATTATCTATTTTTTTCTTTTTCTTTTTATGCCTTCAGGTGTCACATTTAAGAAGCTATTGCCAATCCAAGATCATGAAGATTTACACCTGTTTACTTCTAAGCGTGTTGTAGTTTCAGCTCTTTTTTTGTTTGTTTGTTTTTGAGTTGAAGTTTCACTCTTTCGCCCAGGCTGGAGTACAGTGGCATGCTCATGGCCACTGCAGCCTCAAACCGCTGGGCTCAGGTTATCCTTCCACCTCAGACTTCCAAGTAGTTGGAACTATAGGCGCATGCTACCACGCCTGGCTAATTTTTTTATTTATTGTAGAGAGGAGGGCTCGCCAAGTTGCCCAGGCTGGTCTTGAACCCCTGAACTCAAGCAATCCTCTTGCCTCAGCCTCCCAAAGTGCTGGATTACAAGCTTGAGCCACCTCACCTGGCTGTAGTTTTAGCTTTTACATTTAGGTCTTTGATTAATCTTGGATTAATTTTTTTTTTGCAGGGTGTGAGGTAGAGTTCCCACTCTATTTTTTGTACATAAGTAGTTGCCCTAGCATCATTTGGGCTAAGGCAGTTCTTCCCCCGTTTGAATTGTCTTGGCACCCTTATTTAAAAATCAATTTTCTGTAAATGTGAAGGTTTATTTCTTCACTCTCAATTCTATTCCATTTCATTTCAATTCTATTCCATATTTAAGCTACTCCTCCAAAATAAATTTTGTGTGTGGGAAGCTGCATGGATTCTTTCAGGCCATCAGTAAACTATGTTTTCAAAGCACTGTATCAAAAAGCCTGGAGATTTTTCTTTTCCTTATCTCCAGAGTCTACTAAGGTAAGGGGTTTAGCAATAGCAATGGGAAGCATTAAGGCAAGAAGATGGAGTTTGCAGATGGACGTTAGAGCAGCAGTCATTATACAAGAACGGAAAGACCAAGTCACTTAACTTTGCAACAGCTTTCCAATCCAGAGGAAAACCTCAAAGCAGCCCGAGTTTCTAAGCACAAGTCAACTCCCTGATGTTTCCTGTGACTGGCCTTGTTTCCAGAGGGCCAAAGTTCAATTATAACAGCTACCTCTGAGACAGCTGGGTCCAGAGACATCCAGGACAAATGCTCCTGCAGTGAGGCAACAATCACACCGTGTGCCACCAAGTGCAGCTCTCCTGCTTCAGGAAACGTTCCAGTCGTAACTTGCAAGGGCGAAGAAGACTGCTGCTGGCAACACCTGGTGCTTTTCTACCGCCTGCCAGGGAGCTTCAGGCCTTAATCTGGCTGGAAAGAACGTGACTGTTCCTGAGACAGTGCTGGATGCCGTGGCTGCCCAGGAGCCATGAATCATCCTAGTTAGAGTAACTTCTAAAAACTGATTGAGTGTCATGATGCTGTAACCCTATTATAGATTATATACACGCACACTCACATATTAACCACGGTAAACAGCACGGGTATGTCAGCCAAGGCTTATCTCCTGGTAGGCATTCAGCCTTATTTCAGCCCCTGGATGTGAATGTCACTATTTCTGGTGAAACCACCTCTCAACTCTTCTTACCTCACAGGTTACTTAAAAATAATGCAGGCTGCTCATCATCATCAGCAGGAATTAGCAGCACAGTTGGATTCCAGAAACCCTGAACTTTGCAATAAGAACTGAACACTGACCCAGCATAGAGGGATACTATCCAATGGGGAAGCAAAAGCAATGCATATACATATACTCACAAATATCCACACATAATTCATATAACCCACAGGGAAAACAAACCCTGCGTCTCTTTGAAGAGATTTGCACTTGAGAGATCTTGGTCAATACCCTTCAGTTAAAATAATCCGGTAGATACAGGAAAAGAAATAGGCACTCCAGTGTCCTTGTCTATCTGACACAGCCTGGCAAAGTTTTCCTTGGAAGAACTTTAAACACAAAATTTTATTGGAGATTTTACACTTCATCATAAAACAAAAACAAAACTTGTCCGTGCATAATATATATGTATTTCAAGAAAAGGAACACATCGTGTAGTGGATTTTAATCCTTTGTGACCAAATAAATTGAGGTTCTCTGGTAAGCACATCCCCTGCTCCGCACCACACCATCTTCAGTACAAAAGAGAAATGACTGGATTGCCTGAGCCCATGGGTTCGAGACCCGCCTGGGCAAGCAAGACCTCATCTCTACAATAAATCAAAAAATTAGCCGGGCGTGGTAGCGCGCGCCTGTAGTTCCAGCTACTTGGAAGGCTGAGGCGGGAGGATCCCCGGAGCCCAGCAGGTCGAGGCTGCGGTGGCCGGGAGCGGCCACTGCACTCCAGTCTGGGCGACAGAGCGAGACTCCAACTCAAAAAAAAAAAGAGAAATGACAACATTCATCAACCTATTAAAACCAAGGCAAAAACCTCATCCTGCATCTCTTAAAATGTCTTTGATTCAAGGCCCATTTTACACCTTCCCTATCCACTCCATCACTACCACTTGTACTTGAATGCCACTGTTTACAAGCAGATGCAGCACAGAAAAGGGTAGAATCCCTTTGAAAGGAAAGCCATGGACTTTTGAATGGTGATTGGTCCAGCATAGGCCATTTGGAAACCATGAGGAAAGGCAAGACAAATTGATGTCATTCTGCAGAAGCATTCAAGAATCACACATACAGACACACACACAGAGACACACAGACACACAAAAACACATGCTACGCATAGACACGCATGCACACCTTCTGGGGAGAGGTGGTTATGGGAATGCAGAGACAGTGGTCTCCTGTTTGAATGACACCTTCCACGGTAAGAGCACGCCACACTTAGAACATCAGTGCTTCAGAGCACTTGAAAAAACCTACCAGCTCCTCCTTCCTTTCCACCTCAGATGGCTGTCGTGGTGAGTAACTTGGGATTCCTTTCTTCCCTTATTTATCCCACCAATCAAAGCCTTCTCTCCACATCTGCCCCACTTTGCTTTTTCTGTTCCTTACCTTCCTCCCCGCCCACTGATTCCCAATAAAGAGACAATGAGACCCATTTACTATCACTTTGTCATTTGGATTTAATTCTTTGGAGGAATCTATCTAGACTTATGATGAACTCTTATTAATTAATAAGGCAAACTGATGACTAAATGAGCTCCCAGGGAAATGCAAATGAGGTTCCAACAGCCCTCTCGTTATCTCAAAACACCCATCATCACCAGGCCTTGCTTTTCCTCAGACAATTTGCAGTAGACATGGAAGAAGTTGCAGCAAACACTGCAGTTCTTAACAGAATGATGTCTGTACTGTTCCACTATTCTGTTATGAGTTTTGATCCTGTCACCAATTAGATAATCAATTCTCCCTGTTCTCAAAATAGACCTACCAGGGCCCCACTCCTGCTGCTGTCTTAGCCAACCCATCTCTCTCTGAGCCTGGCAACATCCTTCATTGGTTTCCCACTCCAGATCTTAGGGAGGAAAAAAAAAACTCTCACTCTTTACCATGGCCTATAAAGGCTTCCTAAGTCGGCCCTGGCTGGCTCTCTTTTACCCACCCTTTTCAGTCACACTGGCTTTCTTTGTGATCCTCAAACACAAGCATATTCTCAGCTCAGTGTCCTTGCACGTGCCGTTCCTTCTGCCCACAATGCCCTTCTCCCCAGATCCAGCATGGCTTCCTTCTCTCTCACTTCATCCAAGGTCTCCTTTCAGCTAACAAATCCTCAGGGAGGCCTTCCTTGACCCCAACATAAAGTTGAAATTCCCATGACTCTCTCTCTATTTTCCTTTGTTTTTTCTCTCATATCACTTTACTAAATCAAGCATTGAGAAATTTATCTGTCTCAATCGAATGCAAGCCCATGAGGGCAGGTACCTACCTTGTCCTTTTCACCATTATATCCCCAGACTAGGCTGGGGCAGAGCACACTGTAGTTGTGAATGAATAAACACATGTTAAATTGTTTCCATGTATGGCAGGAATTTTGAGAGGGGAAAAGGTCACTAGTTAATAGTAGGGTTTTGGAGGCAGGTTGGGTTGGTTTGGAATCTTGCTGTTACTCGCTGTATGATCTTAGCAAGCTTTTTAACCTTTCTGAATCTCAGTTTTCTCAGTTTCTGCAAACTGGGGCTAACATTATGTCTCAGAAGAGAATGTAAAATGCATATTAAAATAGATAATAATTAGTGCCTTTACAATAAGTTGTACTATTTCCAATTATCAGTATAGGTCACCAACAACCAGTCACCATAGAATGTTCTATATCTTAATGGGGACCTAGAATAATTCTGTGTTTTGTGCTTTTTACCCCGTAGTAAGAATGTAGCCACTGAAAGCAAGGTGAAGGACTTAATCTTTAAAGCTTTGCTAAAAACACATTTTAAAATTCTTTAGAAGCAAGCCTTACCCCATGGTGGCACTTAAGAAATGTTGACTATAGAGAATAATATACTAATCACAAGACTGTTATTGTAGAACAAACATAACAAAGAATGGGAAAACACTGTTCTTTGCTGTTCAAAAACTAAGCTCTAGCATTATAGTTAACATGCTGAGCATAACTTCATGTCAAGAGAGAATAAGGCTTTTCTTGCATATTTTTTCAGGATCTCCAGATAGTAAGTGCTTGGGGGAAATTCCTTGAGAAACATGTTGAACAGCCTCAAATCTGCCCATATATTTGGTTAAATTTAAAGCTAAGGTCAGAGTACACCTGCCCTTCTTGACATTTCAAGAAAAGTGGAATTCTAATTATTCCTCTATTTGCCATATGCACCTGGGAAAGGGAACTCTGGTTCAATGATGAATCATGCAAAACAGAATACTGCTTTTCAGTTGTATTCAAAGGATGAGGTTTTGGCTAAGCAGTCATCATATTATATTAAACTACATGTATATGTGCTTGCTGTGCCTGTCAAATGAAGTCAATTCGATCTGAGAGGTCTGCCACTCATTACACAGGATATTTGGCAACTACTAAATTTAGTTAAAGTCAATAAACTTTAAGAAGTTATGTTATGATATTAATGTTAATAATTCTTGTTCTATTTATAGGTTTGTTTATTTTTTTTAGTTGGAGTCTCACTCCATCCCCCAGGCTGGAGTGCAGTAGCACACTCATGGCCACCCCAGGGTCGACCTGCTGGGCTCAGGTGATCGTTCCGCCTCAGCCTTCCAAGTAGTTGGAACTACAGGCGCACACTACTACGCCTTGCTAATTTTTGAATTCTTGAATAGATAAGGTCTCGCTAAGTTGCCTGGGCTGGTATTTATAGGTTTTAAGATAGACTATAGCTTTATAAATTAAAAATAACCATTTACTGGCCAGGCGCAGTGGCTCACGCCTATAATCTCAGCACTTTGGGAGGCTGAGGTGAGAGAATTGCCAGAGCCCTCAGGTTCAAGACCAGCCTGGGCAACTTAGAGAGACTTCATCTCTACAATAAATAAAAAAAATTAGCCGGGTATGGTGGTACGTGCCTATAGTTCCAGCTACTTGGAAGGCTGGGGCAGAAGGATCGCCTGAGACCAGCAGGTCAAGGCTGCGGTGGCCGGGAGCGTGCCACTGCCCTCCAGACTGGGTGACAGAGTGAGACTCCAACTCAAAAAAAAAAAAAATAATAATAATCATTTACTGACATAAACAGTCTAACCATGGGCATAAAACTCTAGATTTGGGGTTCTTTGAGGATCCCATTTGAGTCTAAGCTATATCTCTTTTGTACCCAGCATGTGACCTCAGACATAGTAGATGCTCACTGAACACCTGTTAAAGGACTGGAGAATATACATTTCGATATAAAAGATTTTTTAAAGTAAGTATGCCATTGTTTCTGACAGGTATATCTCTGCATAAATATGTGCCCCCAGTTTTAAAAACTGATCTCTTATCTTTTCTGCTAAGAGTATTGTTATACATTTTTAGGTAGTCAACCCTTCCAATCATTTCTTTTATTGCTTTTGAGATTAGTGTCATATTAAGAACTCTGATAGGCATAGGCACTTTTAAAATATTTTCCTCTGGAACTTTTACATTTTTAAAATGTAAATCTTTAATTCTTCTGTAATTTATTTTGTGTACAGTGTAAGGTAGGGATATATAATATAGTCTCTTCCAAATTGTTCAGGAATTATGCCAACACTACTTATTTTATTTTTATTTTTATTTTTTTTTTGAGTTGGAGTCTCACTCTGTCACCCAGACTGGAGTGCAGTGGCCGCTCCTGGCCACCGCAGCCTCAACCTGCTGGGCTCCGGCGATCCTTCCGCCTCAGCCTTCCAAGGAGCTGGAACTACAGGCGCGTGATACCACGCCCGGCTAATTTTTTGATTTATTGTAGAGATGAGGTCTCGCTTGCCCAGGCGGGTCTCGAACCCGCGGGCTCAGGCAATCCACTCACCTCAGCCTCCCAAGGCGCGGGATTACAGGCTGAGCCACCGAGCCCGGC
>CAUYQG010152863.1:0-13088 GCA_963574415.1 Tarsius wallacei
GCAGGGAAGGCCAGGGCCTGACTCCAGAGCGGACCCTGCGTGTCACCCCTGATGACTCCGCCCTGACCCCCCCCCCCCCCCCTTCATGGCATCTTCAAATCCTGCTGGTTCAATCTCCAAATGTCTTCTGGGAGTGTCTCCTTGTTCCCACTACCTCTTCCAACCAGGACAGGCCACCTTCGTCACTTACCTCCTGGTCTCCTCACCTCCAGTCCATTCTTCACAGAGGAGCCAAACCTATTCTTTTAACAAAATCTAGCTGGGCGCAGTGGCTCACACCTGTAATCCCAGTATTTTGGGAGGTGGAGGCGGGAGGATTGCCTGAGCCCAGGGGTTCGAGACCAGCCTGGACAACCTGGCGAGACTTCATCTCCTCAATAAATAAAAAAAATAGCATGTGTGGTGGCATGTGCCTGTGGTTCCAGTTACTTGGAAGGCTGAGGTAGAAGGATTGCCCGAGCCCAGCAGGTATTTCAAGAACATGCAGGGAAGGAAGAAGTCAGATTGAGTTACAGTGCACGACTGTCTCCCAAGCTCAGAGTGCAGGGGTAGGGTGCAGGTGGGGCTTACTTAGTATCCAGCAGTGCCCAGATGATTGTCCTCTTCATTCAGGCCCCCTGGTCCCGGAGACATATGCTGCCCCTGCTTCTTTCTGAGTGTTGCTCTGGATCTGTTCCCATGATAAGTGATGCAAACAAATTCCCAAGAAACAACAGTCTTGACGCCAGAAGACAGTCTGGCCACCACAGACACACATCCTCCAATCACAAAGCTAAAGCCACCCTTCCTGGAGTGGCCAATAGCTAGTACATTTTTCTTCCTCAAAAGGCAGCCAATGTTTCTCTTTCTAGGAGAAGTGCAATAGCTACTAACACATCTCCATTTCCTGCTTCCACCCAACCTTATCCCCAACCCCCACTTTTCCTTTCTGCAGCCTCACTAACCTCTGTCCGATATTCCTGGGCTGTTTTTTGATGATGGTGACTGATGACTTGGATCTCATCCTGCAGCCAGGCTCTGCCTAATTTCAGGCAGTACAGAGGATCCAGTACACAAGTTTCCCAGAGCAAAGCAGGCTTGAAGTGTCTGACTAGGCAGCTTCCGGGGACCAGATGTTCTGGTAACTCTGGTGTGAAGCCTACAGGCTTAGCCTCTGTCCTGAGATTGGTTTGCATGCTATCCCACATACTTTTTTTTTTTAAGTCGGGGTCTCACTCTGTCAACTCACTGCAGCCTTGACCTTCTGGGCTCAGGTGATCCTTCTGCCTCAGCCTCCCAAGGAGTTGGGACTACAGGTGCACACCACCATATCTGACTAATTTTTTGTTTTGGCTTTGTTTTCGTGGTTCACTATGTTGTCTAGGCTGGTCTCGAACTCCTGGGCTCAAGCAATTCTCTTTCCTCGGCCTTCCAAAGTGCAGGGATTACAGACGTGAACAATCACCCCCAGTCCCCACATTCTTGAGGTAGTGCCATCAGCTGAGGATAGGGAAGGAGGTAAGAGGAGCCTGGGATGCAGGAGCTAGACCCAACAAGGCCGTCAAGAATGTCCCTGGGGGAAACCCCCTCAGGTCCCCTCCTGCTCTGGGAGCTTTTCTTTCCTCTCAATAAATCGTGCTCTCTAAAAAAAAAAAAAAATAGCCGGGCTCGGTGGCTCAGCCTGTAATCCCACGCCTTGGGAGGCTGAGGTGAGTGGATTGCCTGAGCCCGCGGGTTCGAGACCCGCCTGGGCAAGCGAGACCTCATCTCTACAACAAATCAAAAAATCAGCCGGGTGTGGTAGCACGTGCCTGTAGTTCCAGTTACTTGGAAGGCTGAGGTGGAAGGATTGCCGGAGCCCAGCAGGTCGAGGCTGCGGTGGCCGGGAGTGGCCGCTGCACTCCAGTCTGGGTGACAGAGTGAGACTCCAACTCAAAAAAAAAAAAAAAGAATGTCTCTGGGATTCAGATAGCATCCCCTGAATTGTGATATTCAGTTGCCTGGAGAGAGAGGCATATCATGGAGAACTCTGACAAATCCAAATCCTTTCTGGTGACATTTGCACATTTGCACTCTGAAAACCAGGGAGTGGGCAGGCCTCTCCACTCTTTCAGGCTTAGGTTTTGCTGAGAACTTTTTTTCCTCCTTTTCTTCCTAACAGCAGTCTATAGTGGTTGCCTACTGCTGACGCTGGCAGATGAACTCACTGAGGCCACAACCACCATATTCTGTCACCTGGCACTATACCTGCATGGCAAAAGTGCTCAACCAACATTTGTTGAAGAGCGGGTCAACTTGGCACTTAGGAGGCTGCTGCCTCCACTTCCTTCACTGAACAAGCAAGTATGCAATAACAGTGATGATGAGAGCAGACAGGCAGACAGAGTTACTATGTGCCCAGAGCTGTGCTACTAATATTTTGTTGTTGTTGTTGTTTTGTTTGCTTTGTTTGTTTTGTTTGAGTCAGAGTCTCTGTTGCCTGGGCTGGAGTGCAGTGGCATGATCATGGTTCACCGGAGCCTCCACCTCCTGGGCTCAGGCAATCTTTCTGCCTCAGTCTACTGTGTAATTGGGACTATAGGCGTGCGCCACCATGCCCAGCTAATTTTTTATTTTTGTAGAGATGAGGCCACACTATGCTGCCCAGGCTATGTGCTACCAGTTTGACATGCTTTAGCCCATGCAGTCCTTACAATAACCCACAAGATGGGTTTTTTTGCCAGCCTCATTTTGAAGGTGAGAAAATTGAGCTGCTGGGCAGGCAAATGATTGCAGTGACGCCCTCCTGGCTAAGTCATATGGGGATTCCTTGAGTCCCTCTACTTCGAGCTGCTGTCTCTCTCACCAGGAAAGGCCTCCAATTCCTTACATCCATCCATTTGTCCAGACATCCTTGGCTGATCACCCACTGGTACTGGCCCTTTGCTAGGCTGTGCAGTGAGGTGGTTGGACAAGTTTCCAGTTATCATATGTGCTGGTATAAGCACACAGGGAGAGGGAGCTGTAGGAGCATCAGGTTCTGGGAGCCAGTGCTGACCACATGTCTACTACACAGTGTGTGTGATTTCACATTTAGCCTCAAGTTCAGACTTGCTGTCTCTTTTACCCAATCTAGCCTGCTCATCTCTGAAGTCTGTCAAACCCGTTTCCATAGTAGCGTCGCTATCCATAGCACACCCTGCCCCAGAGCCCTCTAAGCTTTCTGTTTCCTTGTTTTTCTTTTTTCTTTTTTTTTGGTGAGTAACTGGAGCCTGCAGCCCCTGGCTGGGAGCTGGGGCCAGGATGCCCAAGCTTCCTGTTTTTATTGCAGGCAGCCTGCCCTCCTATGAAGTTGATCATGTGAGCTCTCACTGATTCCCAAACTGACTGAACAGCAGGCTGTATCTCAGCATCTTTTTTTCCCTCCCTTTTAAAACTTTTCATTAAAGAAAAATTTGAATATATTAAAAAGTAGAAAGGTAGGGCACAGTGGCTCACACCTGTAATCCTAGTACTTCAGGAGGGTAAGAGGGAAGGATCGTTTAAACCTAGGAGTTTAACATCAGCCTTTTGTAGAGATCCTGTCTCTACAAAAAAATTTTAAAACTTACCTAAGTTGTTGATTACTTCACAAATTATTCAGAAATACATTAGTTGGTTTAAAAAAATAGAAGACTGTATTGAACTCCCATGCAGCCATCACTCAGTTTCAACAATTATCAACTGATGGTCCATCTTGTTTCATTTATACTCTCACTCCTCTCTACAGTTTATTATTATTATTATTATTGTTATTATTTTGAGTTGGTCTCACCCTGTTGTCGCCCAGGCTGGAGTTCAGTGACACGCTCATGGCCACTAAAGCCTCGACCTGCTGGGATCAGGTGATCTTTCTGCTTCAGCCTTCCAAGTAGCTGGAACCACAGGCATGCACCACCACGTGTGGCTAATTTCTTGATTTCCTGCAGAGATGAGGTCTTGCCAAGTTGCCCAGACTGGTCTCGAACCCGTGGGCTCAGGCAATCCTCAAGCCTTCGCCTCCCAAAGTGCTGGAATTACAGGCATGAGCTGTTGCACCTGGCTCTACAGATTATTTTAAAGTAAATAACAGACACATTTTTCCTCCATATGTAAATATGAATCTTAAAAGGGAAGGGCTCCTTTGAAAGACAACTATCAGCTGGCTGCAGTGGCTCACACCTGTAATCCCAACAGTTTGGGAGGCTAAGGTGGAAGACCAGTCTGGGTAACACAGCAAGACCTCATATCTACAAAAAAAGTAAAAATAAATAATCAGGCACGGTGACACAAACCTATAGTCCCAGCTACTTGGGAGACTGAGGCGGAAAGATTGCCTGAGTCCAGGAAGTCCAGGCTGTGATAAGCCATGATCACTGCACTCCAGTCTGGGTGACAGCATGAGATTCTGACTCTAAAAAAAGAGAGGAAAAAAACCCCCCACAAGATGTGGTGGTGGACACCAGTAGTCCCAGCTGCTCCAGAGGCTTAGGCAGGAGGCTCCTTTAGCCCAGGGGTTTGACGCTGCAGTGGGCATGATTGTGACGCTGCACCAGCCTGAGTGACAGAGTGAGATGCACACACATGGGAAAACACTCATTATGCTCTGCATTTCTTAATTTATTAAAGAATCTGCCTGAGAGTCATGCTATCATTGCAGAAGTCATAAGGTTAGAAGCAACTCTCAAGGGTCTTTTTTTTTTTAAGTCAGGGCTGGCCAGGTGCGATGGCTCATGCCTGTAATCCCAGCACTTTGGGAGATGGAGGTGAGAGGATTGCCTGAGTCCAGGGGTTTGAAACCAGCCTTTGCAACTTAGCAAGACCTCATCTCTACAATAAATTAAAAAATTAGCCAGGTGTGGTGGCACGCACCTGTAGTTCCAGCTACTTGGAAGGCTAAGGCGGAAAGATCGCCTGAGTCTAGCAGGTGGAGGTGACAGCCTGGGTGACAGAGTAAGACTGTGACTCAAAAAAAAAAAAAAAAATTAAGGGCTTAAGATCATGTTTCAACAGGCATGGTGGCTCACGCCTATAATTCCAGTACTTTGGGAGGCCAAGGTGAGAGTATTGCCTGAGCCCATGGGTTTGAGACCAGCCTGGACAACTTGGTGAGACCTCATCTCTACAATAAATCAAAAAATTAGCCAGGCGTGGTGGCACATGCCTTTAATTTCAGCTACTTGGAAGGCTGAAGCAGAAGGATCACCTGAGCCCAGCAGATTGTGGCTGCAGTGGCTGTGAGCATGCCACTGCACTCCAACCTGGGCAACAGAGTAAGACTCCGACTCAAAAAAAAAAAGATTATGGTTCACTGCAACCTTGACCTCCTGGGTTCAAGTGATCCTTCTGCCTCAGCCTTCCAAGTAGCTGGGACTACAGGCACATGCCACCATGCCCAGCTAATTTTTGTATTTTTTTTGTAGAGATGAGGTTTCACTATGTTGCTCAGGCTGGTCTTGAACTCCTGGGCTCAAGCAATTGTCCCATCTTGGCCTCCCAAAGATATGGGATTACAGGCATGAGCCACCACACCCAGCCAAGGGTCCATTTTGAAGGGAGAAGGTCCTCCTTGTAGGATTGCTATTCAAGGGAACAGGGAGGTTTGGTGCTTGGCCTTAGATCAAAGCCAGGTTTAAAGTAAAACACCGCTATGGGAAATAATTTTATTGAGCAGTAGGGACCCCAGTGAGGCCATAGAGGGCTAGGAATAAAGGAGCAGGTGAGCCTCAGGGAGATGTTATTCAACTTTCCCATACTGTTCCTATGGTAGGTGGCAGGTCTCTCTGGTCTCTTTATTCTGCCTCCTGAGACCCCAGACAGGAGCCTTCTTGCTGTGGGTAGTCCGATTGCTTCCTCCAGGTATAGGAAGCCCGATCCCTCCTGGTTTGTGCTGCTGGCTGCTGACAGTGACTCAAAACAGGATTCCATCTGGTAGCTGAGCCCCTGCTAGGCTACTCTGCATTCTTTCTCTGCCCCTGACTTCTCAGTTAGCAGAGTACAGGTTTTTAATTCTTCTGCCCAAGAAGGGACTCTGAATAGAGGAGCATCAGGTTTTCTTCCAAGCCAGCTCAGCCCTGGGATGTTCAAAGCAGCCTCTCATTTCAAACCTTAGTTTCTGAGGCTCCTTGCCCATGGCCAGTTAGTATGGAAGGGATCTCATGGTTGAGGCAGAGTTTAGGCAGAATGACTCAGGGCACTGAGATCAGTGTAGAAGAGGCATTAGCTGTCTTAGGCGGTTAAACATTTGTCCTTTATACAGAGTGGCTCAGGCAGCAAGCTTCTGTGGGGTCTGCCTCCTGCCACCGTGCTGCAAGTGCCGAATTTTGGGGCTAGGGCAACCTAGAACTTCATCTGACCCTGCCAGATCCTGATGTCTCTTGGGAGCCCGTCTGGGGGCTGGATTCTCAGCTTCAGCCTTTGCTGGGCTGGCCACAGGAGCATCTCCATAGACCCGGTAGCTGCCAACCAGGCAGTATGTCTCCCCATGCCAACCTACCTGGGTTTCTCCATACCCTCGATACAGGACATGGTAGTGACCAGGTGTAGGGGGAGAAATGGGAGGTGCTGCTGCTGGAAAGAAAACCAGAACCAATCAGTCACTTTTGCTGTGCTGCCAGGGCCTCCCCTCTCGTCTCTTTTCGTTCCTGGCTGAAGCTCGCTTATCTGTTTAGCATCCCAAACACTGCCTTGGTGTGTTACCTCTGAGAGTCTCCTAAAGACAAGATGCCGGCTAAAAAAGCAATTCCGGGGAGCCTGTGGCTGCAGCAGGTGACCAGAATATCCTCCCCGTTCTCAAAACAGTAGAACTTCAAAATGATTGTAATTAGGAAACTCTCAGTCTCTCCCTTAAGAAAACATTTCTTGGCTGGGTGCGGTGGCTCATGCCTATAATCCTAGCACTTTGGGAGGCTGAGGTGAGAGGATTGCCTGAGCCCATGGGTTCGAGAACAGCCTGGGCAACTTGGTGAGACCTCATCTCTACAATAAATTACAACAAACAAACAAACATTAGCTAGACATGTTGGCGCATGCCTGTAGTTCCAGCTACTAGGAAGGCTGAGGCAGAAGAATCATCTGAGCCCAGCAGGTTGAGGCTGCGGTGGCCGTGAGCATGCTACTGCATTCCAGCCTGGGTGACAGAGTGAGATTCTGACTCAAAAGAAAAAAGAAAACGTTTCTTAAGTCTTCAATGGGAATGGTTTTCATGTTTTAGAAAGAATGATCTAATACAAATAGATGAAAACAACCACTACTGCCTTGGCAGCTCTTCTTGGGCCCCATTCATACTGCCTGTGTCAACCACTCTGAACTCTAGCCCTCTGATACTTTCATCTGAATTTTTTCTTTTCTTTTTTTTGAGTTGGAGTCTCACTCTGTTGCCCAGGCTGGAGTGCAATGGCATGCTCATGGACACCCCAGTGTTGACCTGCTGGGCTCAGGCGATCCTTCCGCCTCAGCCTTCCAAGTAGCCAGGACTATAGGTGCACACTACCACGCCTGGCTAATTTTTTTATTTTATTGTAGAGACAAGGTCTCACCAGGTTGCCCATGCTGGTCTTGAACCTGTGGGCTTAGGTAATCCTCTCACCCTGGCTTTCCAAAGTGCTGGGATCACAGGCTTGAGCCACCATGCTCGGCCTCATCTAAATTTTCTAATACTTTTTTCTCTTTTTTTTTTTTTTGAGTTGGAGTCTCACTCTGTTGCCCAGACTGGAGTGCAGTGGCCGCTCCCGGCCACTGCAGCCTCAACCTGCTGGGCTCTGGCGATCCCTCCGCCTCAGCCTTCCAATTAGCCGGAACTACAGGCATGCGCTACCACGCCCGGCTGATTTTTGATTTTTTGTAGAGATGAGGTCTTGCCAAGTTGCCCAGGTGGGTATTGAACCCGCGGGCTCAGGCAATCCACTCACCTCAGCCTCCCAAAGCGCGGGATTACAGGCTGAGCCACCGAGCCTGGCTACTTTTTTCTTTTTTGAATCAGGGCCTCACTCTGTCACTCAGGCTGGAGTAGAGTGGTATGATCACAGCTCATTGAAGCCTTGACCTCCTTGGCTCAGGTGATCCTTCTACCTCAACCTCCCAAGTGACTGGGACTACAGGCAAGTGTCACCACCATGCCCGGCTAATTTTTTTTTTTTTTTTCTGTAGAGATAAAGTCTTGCCAAGTTTCCCAGGTTGGTCTTGAATTCCTGGGTTCAAGCAATCCTCAGCTTCCCAATGTGCTGGGATTACAAGTGAAAGCCACTGTGCTTGGCAATTTTCTTTTATTTTTTTTTAGTCAGTCTCACTCTGTCACCCAGGCTGGAGTGTAGTGGCATGCTCACGGCCACTGCAGCCTTGACCTGAGGGGCTCAGGCAGTTCTTCCACTTCAACCTTCCAAGTAGCTGGAACTACAGACATGTTCCACCATGCCCAGCTAATTTTTTGATTTATTGTAGAGATGAGGTCTTGCCATGTTGTTCAGGCTGGTCTCGAACCCATGGGTTTAGGTGATCCTCTCGTCTCTGCTTCCCAAAGTGCTGGGATTACAGGTATGAGCCACCACACCTAGTAACAATTTTCTTCCTTTTTCTTTTTTTTTTAGTTGGAGTCTCTGTCATCTAGGCGGGAGTGCAGTGGCATGCTTACGGTCACCATAGCCTCGACCTGCTGGGCTTAGGCAATCCTTCTGCCTCAGCCTTTCAAGTAGCTGGAACTACAGACGTGCGCCACCACAACCAGCTAATTTTTTTATTTTTTAACATAGAGATGAGGTCTTGCCAAGTTGCCCAGGCTGGTCTCAAACCCATGGGCTCAGGTAATACTCTCACCTCGGCCTCCCAAAGTGCTGGGATCATAGGCATGAGCCACTGTGCCTGGTCTAGGCGATAATTTTCTAATACTTTCTAAAAGCCAAAGCTGAGTCAGAGTGACCAAGGAGGTTCAGAGCCAGATTCTGGATACCAAGTGTAGGCTCCAGGAGCCTTCTCAACTCAATCCTGGAACATCCGTTTCTCAGGCCTCCAGTTTCAGTGGTACCACATCACTCTCCCTGGTTCTTTGTTTTTTTCCATCTATATGACACCACCCTTTTCCCCAGATTCAGCAGTTCAGACTGGAATATGTCTGAAAGGGCCCTTGGATCATTACAGCACAGTAATGGTACCTGGGTCTGGTGAGTTTTAGGAGTGACCTCAACAGCTCTTCCTCAAATTCCTCCATTTATCACTTGCCAACAAAAACACACTTGGTTTTTGCTAAGAGGCCAATTAGGAAACGGTCTAATTGGGAGCATCTTGTAGTTTAAAAGGGAAGGTTAAATTTATAAAGATTAGAATCTTTCTGAACACTTGCTCAGGGTTGACGTTTCACCTGCCCTCAGTAGTGAGCAGGAACACCACAGGTCTCTGAGGGGCCCTAGGCCATCGGTACTACTTATGGCTGGGAAAGTTTTGAGGTGTGGTAGACAAACCTAAAAAGAACATGTGGCAGGCCATGTGAGGTTGTGCATATACCAATGCCTCCTGTACAGATGTCCAGTGTAGGCCTACCTGCTGTACTGCCCTCCCAGGGAACAGAGGACAAGTTAGAGTGAATATAGAAGATCCGGTCAGACATTCTCTCTCAGGCAGGCAAACAGATTGGCATCTTATAAACATTAGGGAAGTTTCCCCGAGGACACCGTGTTTGCCTAGCGCAGTTACCCTGCCATGGAAACTGATAAGGCTTGTGATGTCATCACCACACAGTGAGGTCACATAAAGAATCTGTGACTTGTGGGGGCAGGCTTCAAGTCCTTGGAGTTTTGTGAAGGAGAGCAGGGCAAAGGCAGAGAGGAATCTTGTCTGGATTCTCATATATGGCCCTTCTCACCCATGTCCTAGTCATCTGCAAGCTGGCACAGCCCATGTGGCCACAGGACAGAAAGATAAACCCAAATTCTTAGAGTGGCTGGAAAGGCAAGATTAACCTAGCCGGGCTCAGTGGCTTAGCCTGTAATCCCGTGCCTTGGGAGGCTGAGGTGAGTGGATTGCCTGAGCCCGCGGGTTCGAGACCCGCCTGGGCTACTTGGCGAGACCTCATCTCTACAGTAAATCAAAAAATTAGCTGGGCGTGGTAGCACGCACCTGTAGTTCCGGTTACTTGGAAGGCTGAGGCGGAAGGATCGCCGGAGCCCAGCAGGTCGAAGTTGCGGTGGCCGGGAGCGGCCACTGCACTCCAGTCTGGGCAACAGAGTAAGACTCCAACTCAAAAAAAAAAAAAAAGATTAACCTAAGAGCTAGGTAACATGGCAGTGACCCTAAGCATTCCACAGAGATTGGATGGACTGGGGATCGGGGAAGGCTCCTTGTAAGTAGATCTGAAGGATAGGTGAGATGTGAACATGTGGAAGGGACAGAGAAGACATTCATTAGAATAAATGCAAAGACAAGTTCTTCTTGACTTTGTTCTGCCCCAAATGTATATCTATAGAACCCTCCTGTTTTTACAACTGAGGACTCAAAAAACCCAAGTGGTTAGGAGGCCTACCCAAGGTCACACAGGTAGTAGAGAGGCATTCTGCTTAGCAGGGCTCCATTTGGGGTTCCAGATTTATAGCTGATAGAAATGTGAGGACAAATTTATCACATCCAAAGTTGAGGTAGGCCGAGTGTGGTGGCTCAAGCCTGTAATCCCAGCACTTTGGGAGGCTGAGGTGAGAAGACTGCCTAAGCCCAGGGGTTCAAGACAAGCCTGGGCAAACTGGAGAGACCTCGTCTCTACAATAAATAAAAAAATTAGCCAGGCACGGTAGTGTGCACCTGTAGTTCTGGCTACTTGGAAGGCTGAGGCGGAAGAGTCACCTGAGCCCAGCAGGTTGAGGCTGTGGTGGCTGTGAGTGTGCCACTGCACTCCAGCCTGAGCAGTAGAGTGAGACACCGACTCAAAAAAAACCAAAAAGAGGTGAGGAACCCTAGGAGGGATGTTAAAGGTGCTCCAAGAAAAAATGAGGGTCCACATGACTTCACAAAGGCCTATGATAGGCCTATTAAACATGAAGTTCAAAACAAATTTATGGCAAGATAATAATACAAAATGACAACCTTATCATTACACTCCTTTCTCCTCAAAAAAGGCAAATAATGACAAGTTCTATCAGTGTGAAAAGGAGAGATGTGGGCTCAGCAGTGGCCCAGGTGAAAAGCAGGGTCAACATTGTGAAAAGGTGTTACCAAAAGATGACTTGGTCTTGTTCAGAGGAAGAAATAGACAACTCTGCCCTTAGCCTGATCAGCCCTAGAATAGCAGCAGCCTTTGATTCACTGTGTCTAAGAACTTCCTAGCAAAGAGATATAAACTTCAGGAGGGGCTTCCTATTACTGGCCTTGGAAAAGCAAACATTTGTTTAGGGGGGACTGCTGCAGAGGGGATGTGCCCAAATTACTATTTTGGAAGTTTGGCAACCCTGTTTGAGAATCATAGCATCTTCTCTCACAAGTTGCTTGAATTAGCATGGTGCATGTTAGAACAGACTGAAGTCAGGCCCAGTGAGAGCAGACTGCCTGCGGGGAGTGGTAGGAAATAAAAGTGGTGAGAGGGGAAGGTTCCCAGGGAGATTTGTCCTGGCAGGACAAGCATGAGATCACTCAGATTCTCCAAGGGGCTGGAGAGTACTTGTTTGTGAACATTCCTCTGATCTGGTGGGGGTACTGATACCTTACCAGGATCTGGCTAGGACTCTGGGGAGAGAAGTATAGCATAAATGGTTTATCAATTTAGGAAAGCTTGAGAGCCACCTGGGGAGATTACAAAACTAGAATTCTTGGGCCAACCCTCAGAGAGGCTAATCTTATTTGGAGTAGGGTCCAGGAATTGGCACTTTTTAAAAAAATTTATTTTTTACTTTTTTGAGTTGGAGTCTCACTCTATTGTTTAGGCTGGAGGGCAGTGGCACACTCACAGCCACTGCAACCTTGACCTGCTGGGCTCTGGTGCTCCTTCAGGCTCAGCCTCCCCAGTAGCTGGAACTATAGGCATGAGCCAGCATGCCTGGCTAACTTTTTGATTTATTGTAGAAACATGGTCTCACCAAGTTGCCCAGGCTAGTCTTGAACCCCTGGCCTCAGGCAATCCTCTTGCCTCCACCTCTCAAAGTGGTGGGATTACAGGCATGAGCCACCACACTCGGCTGGAAACTTTAAACAAGTTTCCCGGGCAGTTCTGCCACAGTGATCCATAGATAGAGCGAACAAATTGTCTAAATTGGGGTAGTCAAAGTAGGCTATATTTGAAACAGCACCAGGAAACGGATATAAACAAGAATATCACAGGAAAATAGAGATGTAGTTATTTGACATAGGAACCACATTTAAGAAAAGCTAGGTTGGTAGTTAAGAACACAATCCAGGTCGGGTGTGGTGGCTCAAGCCTGTAATCCCAGCACTTTGGGAGGCCGAGGAGAGAGGATTGCCGGAGCCCAGGGGTTTGAGATCAGCCCGGGCAACTTGGTGAGACCTCATCTCTACAATATATATAAAAAAATTAGCCAGGCATGGTAGCACGCACCAGTAGTTCTGGTTACTTGGAAGGCTGAGGCGGATTGCCTGACTGAGCCCAGTAGGTCGATGCTGGGGTGGCCATGAGTGTGCCACTGCACTCCAGCCTGGGCGACAGAGTGAGACCCTGATTCAAAAAAAAGGACAATCTGGCTGAGCGTGGAGGTTTATACCTGTAATCCCAGCACTTTGGGAGATTGAGGGAGGAGGATCGCTTGAGATCAGGAATTTGTGACCAGCCTGGGTAACATAGCAAGATATCCATTTCAAAAAATAAAAAATAATAAAATTAGTGTGCATGATGGAGCTCACCCTTTCTTTGCCTAGCAATTCAGGAGGCTGGAGCAAGAGGATCACTTGAGTCTAGGAGTTTGAGGCTGCAGTGAGCTATAATTGTACCAATGCACTCCAGCCTGGGCTATAGAGCAAGACTCTACCTCCAAAGCAAACAAATGAATCACAATTTTTGGTGCAAAAAGATCAGATTCTGTCCTACTTGGGTACATTTTTTATCCCTTTGAGCCTATTTCTTCATATGAGAAAGATAGCTATAGTTTTCTTTCTTTTTTTTTTTTTTTTTAGTTCGGAAGAGCGTG
>CAUYQG010152868.1:0-13246 GCA_963574415.1 Tarsius wallacei
CACCATCAACTAAAGTCCTCTAAGGAAGCTTTTTCCTCTAAGAGTTCCTTGGTTAAATCCGGGCTTGGTAGCTCAGCCTGTAATCCCAGCACTTTGGGAGGCTGAGGTGAGTGGATTGCCTGAGCCCACGGGTTCGAGATCCGCCTAGGCAACTTGGCGAGACCTCATCTCTACAATAAATCAAAAACTAGCCGGGCGTGGTAGCGCACGCCTGTAGTTCCACCTACTAGGAAGGCTGCGGCGGAAGGATCGCTGGAGCCCAGTAGGTCGAGGCTGCGGTGGCCGGGAGTGGCCACTACACTCCAGTCTGGGCGACAGAGTGAGACTCCAACTCAAAAAAAAAAGAATTCTAAACCAGAATGGTGTTGAATGTATTCTCAAATGTATACCCTTCAGGTTAGTAGGTGAATGGGCACCTATTTCCTCATTTTGTCAATTACATATCCTACAAGGACAGTCTCTACCTTGAGGGATCATTTCTCAGATCAGGGTCTGTAACATAACCGTCATAGCCCTTGATCTCCAGATCAGGGTGAAGAGCATTTTTGCATTTATGGTGTTGACAAAAAATGAAGTTAACACACATCAAGTGAGTTCAGAAATCAGACAGCTAAGAGCAAGTATTTGAGTTCACGCTTCTGAAAGTAAGACCCTGCCTACAATTACAGACATGATGACGTTAGCGTTTCGTGCTGATAATATTAGCAGACTGCAGAAGCTGGTATTTTTCACGGTGTTAAAGAGCCAGTAATGGAATCACGGGGGACAGATGTTCTGTTTCCCTCCAGCCTCTCTAAAAATTAAAACACTGAGAACAAAGCGGGAAGAAAAACAGGAGAGCCAGCTATTTTTCAGTTCACAGGTTTAGATATGGATTTGGAAGTTTCTGTTTTGTACCTGGAGGAATGCAAGGTTCTCTGATTTCACCAATTAACAAAGAAAAAAGTTGACTGCATACTTTTAAAATGAAGATTTCTACCTACTGTTTGACAAGGAATGAGACTTTTGCAATGACAGGAGCTAATGTAACTTCACATGCGGGGTGTGTTCAAAGCAAATGTGGGTGACTACCACTCCTAACTGAAATCCTTCTAGGAATCTGGTGGGGGCTCCAGTGTAGAAAGGAAGCACTTGCCCCCGCCCCCACCCCCTCAGGTGTGGGAGCAGGCCACACTCTTCGATTAGGTGTGGATGGTGACATTGTTATACTAAAACATCCTGATGGCTGTATGCAGCTCATCTGGCCCTAGCTGATCTTCAGACAATCTATTTAAAGTAATTTCTGTGACTCAGAGTAGGGAGAGCAGGTGACGCTCATGAATCAATTCCGCAACTGGGGCAAATGGAACACAAGGGCACTTCTTCCAAGAGTGAATTAAAGACATTGAGAATTAAAACATGGCGTCATTCAGTACCACCTCTAGGCTTGATCTGTGTCAGACGATAAAGCAGTGAGCAGAGAGAACTGGGTGACAAAGGCAGCCCACCAATCAACCAAAGAACCCTTCCCCAAACAGCGGAATATCTTTTAACCAAAAACATGGGGAGGAGTTATGTTATCTAAGTATTTATATCTAAGTTAATTTTTCAGCTTGCAAATGAAGACCATGCAAGTGGAGAGGAGTCAGTAGCTCACCTGTTCACAGGATCAGAAATGCAGTCAAGTTGCTGTGTGGAGAATCTGGGAATGGGAATACGGCTTTCTGTCATGCAGGAGCTGGGACAAGGAAAAATGGGCTCCATCTGCAGCCTGCCCGTCCTTTCACTTCCTAGAGTATGGGACCTGGAGGCCGAGCCTCCCCCCACCTTCACCCTGACCTTCTCTTACCCTTCCTCATTTCAATTTTCCACCTGGAATGATGATATTTACCCACAACGGATCCCGGGCAGTGCACAGGGACCCATGCCAAATGTATGAGAAGATACCAAGATTTTGGAATGAGACGAATCCTGTGCATGCATGCGTTGGGAACAAAGAGCATTTGCAAACAGTGGCTTTAACTGTAACGCCTGATCTCGTTCCTAGGAAAGAAAAGGCCTCCCTGAATGATTTGGAGCTGGCAGGGACCTCCTGTTTCTCAGGAGATTATGACTGGGCTGACCCCCTCCCTATAAAAGCCAGCATTTAACAACTGGTTCTTATGCTAACCACTTTACATGCCTTTTTTTTCTTGCAATCTTTTAATAGTCCCATTTCACAGATAAGTGAACTGAGGCCTAGTGAGGTTCCCAGTTTGAAAGTGAGAGCTGGTTGGGTTCGGTGGCTCAGCCTGTAATCCTAGCAATTTGGAAGGCAGAGAAGAGTGGATTGCCTGAGCCCACAGGTTCGAGACCAGCTGGGCAACTTGGCAAGACCTCGTCTCTACAATAAATAAAAAATTAGCCGGACATGGCAGTGTGCGCCTATAGTTCTGGTTACTTGGAAGACTGAGGCAGAAGGATCAGCGGAGCCCAGCAGGTTGACGCTGGAGTGGCCGTGAATGTGCCACTGCACTCCAGCCTGGGCGACGGAGTGAGACTCCAACTTAAAAAAAAAAAAGAAAAGAAAGTGATATAGCTATGTTTGGAAACAGGTCTGAATAACTGCAGAGCCCATGCAGTTAGCTCCTTGCTGGGGATTACTCATCATAAGAATGACCTGGGTCTGTTGGATAAATGTAGATTCCTAGGTCCACCTAGGCCTTCTGAATCACACTCTCTCAGACAGACCATGGTTCTCAACCTTGGCTGCAGACTGGAATCACCTAGAAGCTTTACAAAATATTCATGCTTGGGTCCTACCCCCAGAGATTCTGATTTAGCTGAGCTGGGCTGTGGTCTGGCCACTGGGAGTTTTAAAAGCTCTCTCACCGGGTGTGGTGGCTCACACCTGCCATCCCAGCACTTTGGGAGGTAGAGGCGAGAGGATTATCTGAGCCCACAGGTTCAAGACCAGCCTGGGCAACTCGGTGAGACCACATCTCTACAATAAATCAACAAATTAGCTGGGTGGGTGGTGTACGTCTGTGGTTCCCGCTACTTGGAAGGCTGAGGCGGAAGGATCATCTGAGCCTAGCATGTCAAGGCTGTGATGGCCGTGAACATGCCACTGCATGGCAGCCTGGGCAACAGAGTGAGATTCTGATTCAAAAACAGAACAAAAAGCAAAACAAAAACACATCCCTTCCCCAAGGTGATTCTAACACACTGCAGGGGTTGAAATCACTGCCCCAATCTGTTATGCCCTGCAAGGCTGATGGATGTGTAGATAATTGGAAACTCCCCAGCACCCCCAAGTACTACACAAGGGAACCCCATCTATGTGCGTGAAATTTTGAGAAGTCACAGTGCACTTTGTATATTCTCTAGGATTATGCTAGCAGTGTTGCCATCCATTACTCTGTTTATAAAGCAAATCTGTTTTAACATCCCCTTACGTAATAATTAAAATTACTTTGGGAGTCCTATCAGTATAATACACAAGGTGTGGAATTGCTGAGGCTAACTTCAGCGAGGGAGACTCAGAGGTTGGGGCTGAAGTCATCTGAAGCCTTGCTTACTTGCACGACCAGTTGGGCTCTCAGCTGGGCCCACAGGCAGCACACCCACATGGCCTCTCTCTGTGGCCAGGGCTTCCTCACGGCAGAACAGCCTCTACATAGGCAGACAACTTAAATAGGGGCTCAGGCCCCAGGAGAACAAGCAGAAGGTGTATAGCCTTGAATGGTCTGGCCTCAGAGGTCAGATAGCTGCTGCTGCTTCTTTTTCTTCTTCTTTTTTTTTTAACTTGATGCACAAGACCGGTAAAATGTAATCACCGGAGATTTAAAACTGGATAGAAGTATTGGCAAGAGCATTCAAATATGTTTCCCTTCAAATGAAACACACACTTAAAATAATAAAATGCTTAAATCAAATTTCCTAAGGGTGCATTTGGTTGCGTAAGTCAGGCACACTTAGACAAATTGTATCTGTAATCTTAGGACACAAAAGGGTTGTAAATTGAGTTCTCATCAATTTCTTTCTATTTCCATCTGATTTTAAATTATAAGTCCTCTGACATTTGTAGATTGTATATGACATAAACTTCAGACATATTTTAAGAAATGATATTGATGATTTTTGTTTCAAAAACTGCACAGCACAACTGACATAAAATGAAAATAAAAATACCCTGCCCCCACGTGCCCTACCCCAACCTGACTCATCAGAGGTCACTGTTCTTCACATTTCTCTTTCAGTTATTGTAGGTGTCACAAAGGCCAACCCCAAATAATTTGCTTCTAACTCTATATCTTGTTTTTATAGATTCCTCATTAGGAAAGAGTAGGAGGTGACACTTGTATCTGCATCATTGTAGCACTATGGTCGGATGGTGAGGAGGTGACACACACTGTTTGCATTATTGCGGCGCTATGGAGGGATGGTGAGAAACAAGGACCCAGGGCCAGGATCCCTAAGTTCAGTCCTCAGCTCCAACATGACTACTTGTCTGGCCCTGGGCAAGTTATTTATTTCCTGTCTCCATGTTTCAGTTTCCTCATTTGCAAAATAGGATGATAATCGCATTGTCCTCGAGGGTTATCGTAATGATCAAATGCATGAGCATAGGCACCAGGTTGAGAACATGGGTGTGTAATACGGTCTACACTGTTGCTTCTCTTTTCCCTAACCCTGCTCCTCCTTTGATATCTGAAAGTTAGTTCCTTTGGGCATTATTTTAAGGACTTTATTCTTATATAAAAATTAAATTGCACACATTAAAAATTTAGTAGTATTTAAGGGTCTATAATGAAGCACAACTGTCCCGTCTTACCCCTCCGGAGTCCCAGCAGTATACATTTATAATTATTTTCATTTTGGCGTCTTTTTGTTTTTATTTATATCATGCCAAATAAAAGGATTATAAGTCTATAGAGATTTGTCCACTTTAGACATCACCTATTGAATCACACTATGAAAAATGAAGATTTAGCTAGTTTGTATTACTCCTTGCAATCTCTTATACTCCTGATACATTTGATAGTTCTATTATGATGATCAGGGCAAATATATCCTTGAAAATTTCCCCCTCTGTTTCACATTCCACTTGCCTTTGGGAAGATCTCTTGATTTCATATTAGGTAGAATAAAGATGTTTACATTCCTATCTTGCAACCATCTCCTCACTCTGTCTTCTGCTTTTAAACTTTTCTCACGTATACCTTGATTTCTACATTGTCAATATTAAAAACATTCACATTCCAGTCTACCGCCCAATTTCAGTTGTCTATGTTTTGTCTGTGGCCATACCACCCTGAACGCGCTTGATCTTGTCAATTGTCTATGTCTCATCTAAGGATTGACTCTAAATGTGGACTAACAATAAACAGCAGTTATATTATTACTACTAGTAAGTGAATATTGCTTACTGTTGAGCCAAACAGTGTGCTAGGAATATAGTTTTTTCTTATGGATTCAATGTCCTGGCCCACTTGCTATTCAGAAGACTATGCTATTAAGATAAAATAGAATCTATTATCTTAAGCATCATCCTCAAAAAAATTATTCCTTATGTCTCTCAAGTCTTCACTTTGGTCATCATCATACCAATTCCATGATTTTGGTCCTTTCCATGATTTTTGTAGTTTAAAAAAATCACTTGAACATTTTTTTAAAAACAATTTTTTTACTGATGGCTCTCCCTATCTTTAAAAATGGATTTTAAGAAGCAACTTGTTCTTGTTTTATGGCTTCAATATTCTTAGGAAGCTCTCTGAGGATACTAATTAAAACTTGTGAAAAGTTGATTTTTATTACTGGAATTATCTCTGGCTCCTTGGTGGACAGCTGTTCTGTTTACCCATCTTGATTCTTCCTTTGGGAAGAGTCCTCAGATGCCCGGTGGCCTTAGGAAGCAGGCTCATACATATGAATCAGTGACTAAGAGGAACAATATGGCAGCCAGCATGAGTGTTCTTGCAGGTGCACAGGTCTATTTGCTCTCCAAATTCCTTTAAATGGAGAGGCTGTTCTGCCTCTGTGAAGATAAATATGACGTGCAGACAGATAAGCTTCACTTTAGGGTATGTGGTCAGTGTTGTAGACTCAGGGCCCCTAAAAGCCAAAACAGGAGCAGTAATTCTTTTTTCTTTGGAGTTGAGTCTCACTCTGTCACCCAGGCTGGAGGGCAGTGGGACACTCCTGGCCACTGCAGCCTCGACCTGTTGGGCTCCTGCGATCCTTCCACCTCAGCCTTCCAAGTAGCTGGAATTACAGGCGTGCACTACCATGCCTGGCTAATATTTGATTTATTGTAGAGACAAGGTCTCGCCAAGTTGCCCGGGTGGGTTTCGAACCCGCGGGCTCAGGCAATCCTCTCTCCTCGGCCTCCCAAAGTGCTGGGATTACAGACTGAGCCACCAAGCCCGGCATTAATTCTTAAGTGTGCTTGTTTCTTTTTCAGACTCCTTCAATTGGACACTGTAAAGGGCCAGAGATATCGCCTTTGTTTCTCTCTCAGTCACAAATCTTTCTAGACATACCTTCCTTTTCTTTAAAGACCATTTTTCCGGTTCTGCCTTGGGAGAGCCACCAGTCAGCTGACAGTGATGAGAAAGGAACAGCTGATTGATTCACTTGTTCTATGGCATGAAGGTTTTCAAACATGGTTACAAATTCTTTGGCACCACTCTCATCAAGAGTTGAAGACCTATGTTCCCCCCTCTTGAAGAAGGGTGGACTTGTGGCTTTTTGACCAACAGAGTATGACAGATGTAGTCTGATGTCACTCCTGAGTTTAGGTCATAAATGGCCTTGTGACATCTACCTTATGTTCTAGAACACTCAGAGCCCTAAGCTTTCATGAAAGCAATCTGATACCCTTAGGCTGCCATGATGTGAGAAGGACCCAAGCCATGTGGAGAGACCATGTGGAGGTGCTCAGATGACACTCCCAGCTGAGTCCAGTTCAGGCACCAAATATGTGAGTGAAGAAGATTCCAGATGATTCCAGCCCCAGCCATTGAAGTCACCTCTAGCTATTCCAACATTCCCAGTGGAACAGAGGTAAACCACTCATGCTCTGAGCATAATTACGCAGTGGTTGTGTTATACTATTATGTTTAGGGTGGCTAGTTACACAGCAATAGATACCTGGGGCACAAAGATAACCCTTCAGTTAATTATCCTGATTATGCCTTCTCTATCAACCTAGTCACACACCACATCCCTTCCAACTTTGTGTTTGAAGCTCTGACAAGTCTTCTAGGATTCTTGTCCCTCATCATCTTTATTGCTTTCTCCTACACTTGTTCTGGATTGAGGATATCCATACTCCGGGTCAATCACATTTTATTTCTGTCCCCTAGAAATTCACTAAAATTTCTAGGCCACTCTTGCTATGCCTTCCTGGTCTCTCGACAATGATGGATTCATCTCTTTTGTGCATCATGACTATTATTTCAATGAGCTTGTAGACAAGATGTAAAGGTCCTTTTCAGGGAAGAGATAAAACCTGTGCTTAAAAATGGATACATTTCACAGTCATCAACAAATCAGAATAAGGCTAGGTTGATGAGGCATCACATGTACAAATATGAAAAATGTAATCAGCTGTCTTTTTCCATGCACACATGCTGTGAAATTGATTCAATTTTCTTCTATCTTGGTTAAATAGTGTTTTATTTATTTATTGGTTTTTAAATATTGTGAAGTATAATTTATAAACAATAAAATGCATCCATATAAAATGCTGTATGCTCAGGTAACCACCACCCCAATGAAAACACAGAACATGTCTATCACCCAGAAAAATGTACCCTAGCTGCTGTTAGTCAATAATCTCATCTGTTCCCACCCAGTCAACCACTGACCTGATTTCTATCCTGTAGATTAGTTTTTACTGTTCTAGAACTTCATATAAGTGGAATCATACACAGTCTGTACATTTTTGTGCCTGCTTCTTTCACGCAGAGTATTTTTGAACTTCATTTAAGTTGTATGTGTGAGTGTATCATAAATTTATTCTTTTTAATTGTTCATCTGTATTACATTTGTTCATTTACCTACTGATAGATGTTTGGAATGTAACTGGTTTTAAGGTATAATTATTAACTCTGCTATGAACATTTTGGTTCAAGTCTTTTGATGGACACTGTGTGGGTGTTTTAGATCTACGTATTTTAAGTCCTTTATTTCCTCCTTAAAAGGACTAGAATCTTTCAGGCAAAATTTCGGGTGCCAACTGGGCAACCAGAATCCATAAAATGAGAAAACTCTGGCTCCCAGGTGTTAGAGGGAATGAGCTAATCATATCAAAAGTGGTCTGAGAAAATCAAAGCTGGCATTACTGCACTGAAAAAGTTGACTCAGGCATGCTTCGATAATAAGCATTTCAAAGAGATAGATAGCTTCCCTTTAAATAGCACATAAACACCACTACCATGGAGCAAAAACCGAATGCTTCCCCTTTGACTGGTGATGTCTCAGTATTTAGGAATGGCCATGCCTATAAAAATAAATGCTGAGTAGGGAACTCAAAAGGAAATGGAAGGCACAGGAAGCTTTTTTCCTCCTTATAAACATGTGAACTATTTTATAGCAGATATAGAAAGAGGTGGGAGCGAGTGTTGGACAACTTCCTTTAAAAACAATAACAGCAGCCTCATTTTATTGAATATTTATAAATGCCAGGAACCATTCTAGGGACTCTTCTCTGCATACTTTATTTAAATTAATTCTCATGCAACTCTTTAAGATGAGTACTTGTTATGGGCTGAGTTGTCCCCCTCAAACTCATAAATGGTAGTCCTAGTCCTAAACCCCAGTACCTCAGAAAGTAATTTTATCTGAAGATAGGGTCTTTAAAGAGTCAATAAAGTAAAAATGAAGTCATTAGGGTGGGCCCTAATCCAATATGACTGGTGTACTTATAAGAAGAGAAAATTTGGACACAGAACATACAGGGTCAAGACCATGTGGAAAACACAGGGAGAAGATGGTGATCTACAGACCAAGGAGAAAAGCTTCAGAAACAAACCCTGCCAATACATTGATCTTGAACTTTTAGCCTCCAGAAGTGTGAAAAAAAAAAAAAAGATTTCTTTTTTTTAAGCCACTCAATCAGTAGTATTTTATTAGGTTAGCCCTAGCTGACTAATGACGTGCTTCATAATGCTGTCTTCATTGTACAGCCAAGGATAATGGTTAATTGTGAAGCCCATATGCCCAGAAATGGAGCCAGCTGAATGACTCAAAAAATCCATACTTATAAGTAGTCTCCAAAAAACTATTTTTCCTTGAGAGATAAAAATGAGATGGAAGGTAAGTCTTTATCTTGGTGCTTACAACTCACTGTGAAGACAAACTTCTGCACAGAAGATGTAGTCTTTGTGGTCCAGCTGTAGAATCTAAAGAGCCCTCTAAGAGCTGCCGGGATAGGCTGAACATTTTTTAAAAGAATACTCAGGATGAGGTGCCCAGAGTCTTTCAACTTCCAGATCTGTTGTCAGGGATGCCTAATCTTAGTGCTTTCTATCCCTTGGGCTGAGCTCAGTAGTGATGTAAAAAATCTATTTGATGGTCCCCTGAAAAAAACAGAGTACCTGGTCAGCTGAATAATGGCTTCCCAAGGATGTCCACATCCTACTCCTTGGAACTTGATGGGAGTTTACATGGTCCCTTGAAAAAAATGGAATATCTAAAATAAAGCCAAAATACATCAACTGTTTTTAGTACAGATGCTTCTTGACTTATGATGAGCTTACATACCGATAAACCCATCATAAATTGGGATAGGGAGATTATCCTGTATTATCATGGAGGTGGGGCTTATGCAATCACAGAGATACTATTAAAATGGAGGAAGAGGATCAGAGGGACCAGGGAGATGTGAGGATGGAAGTAAGAGAGTGGAATGAGCTGGGCTCAGTGGCTCAGCCTGGAATCCCGCGCTTTGGGAGGCTGAGGTGAGTGGATTGCCTGAGCCCACAGGTTCGAGACCCGCCTGGGCAACTTGGTGAGACCTCATCTCTACAATAAATCAAAAAACTAGCCAGGTGTGGTAGCGTGCGCCTGTAGTTCCAGCTACTTGGAAGGCTGAGGCAGAAGGATCGCCAGAGTCCAGCAGGTCGAGGCTGCAGTGACTGGGAGTGGCCACTGTACTCCAGTCTGGGTGACAGAGTGAGACTCCAACTCAAAAAATAAATAAATAAATAAAGAGAGTGGAATGATAAAAGTGAGGGACCATACACCAAGGAAAGTAGGCTGCCTCTAGAAACTGAAAAAGGCAAGGAAATGAACTTTCCCCAGAAGCTTCCAGAAAGAATACAGCCTTACTGACACCTTGATTTTAGACTTCTAACCTCCAGAACTGTAAGATTATAAATTTTGGTTGGTTTAAGTCATTAGGTAGGTGGTAATTTGTGAGAGGCAACAGGACGCTAAATACAGCCGTCCTCCTGTGGACCTCCACTTGCTGGGCACCAAGTGCTGCCCACTCCACCCACCGCACACATGGTAAATGTGAGGAAGCAAGACTATGGTTCTAACTCATTTCCCAAGGTGACAAGTTCGGCTTTCCATAGGCCCACTGGAGATCTGAAGCCCTGCACTTAAGGTTGTGCGTGGGAGTGTCTTCAAGGAATCTGCTGCATGTTCCAACTCTTCCAATAACCCTGCATATAGGTGCATGCGGTGACTCTTTCTCCAGAGAAGAAAATGGAGGGTTAGAACAGCAAAGAGACTTGCCCAAAGTCCCACAGTTGAGAGTGGCAGAGTCAGACCTAGACTCACGTTTCCCAGAGTCTGAAGCCTATATATTATATTTAGGTTTTTAAAAACTGGTCATACACACACACACACACACACACACACACACACACAGCCCACTTACGATGGTTTAACCTAACATTTTTTTGACTACTAGGGCACAAAGGCAATACACATTCAGCAAAAACTGTACTTTGAATTGTGACTTTTGATCTCTTCCTGGGCTGGGCTATGCAGCACCCTACCCTCTTGTGATGTCTGGCAGTGTAGTGAGCAAAGCCCCCAGTCAGCCACACAATCATGGGGGTGAACAATCGACAGGCTGGTTATATTTGATGCATATTTAACTTACGATATTTTCCATTTATGATGGGTTTATCGGAATGTAAGCTCATCATAAGTCAAGAAGCATCTGTACTATAAACAGTTGATGTATTTTGGCTTTATTTTAGACTTTCCATGATGGAGATATCCTTATATTACCTTGCATAATAGTACAGGGTTTTGACTCATCATTCACAGGAGTTTTATAATAAAATACTTAAAATCCATCTTCCACACACACTCTGACGTGGTCATGGTGATTATGTTTTTCATAATGAAGGCTGCTGTTCATGGAACTAATTTTTATTTCTAAGCAGCTAGCATGTTCCCTCCACATGATTAGTTCCTCAAGGGCCAGCACCTACATGTCAAGAGGTCATTTTTAGGGCATCATCATTGAGACCTACTCCTTCTTGCTGTTCTAGTTTGGGGGCACATTTCATCTTGGGGAATGCCTCCCTGGCCAGCCCTGTGTATAAAGTCAGTCCTTTTCCATTGTAGCCTGGTTTTACAATCCTTTTGGATTAATGCAATTAAGTTCATGTTTAGCTATGAAAATAAAGTTGAGTAAGAAAATGAGGTTATATATTACCGAGTAAAAGGAAAAGAAAGACTGCAATCCTATTGTAGGAAAAAAAATCTTTTAGCTAGAGAATACTTGGGGCCAGTTCTATTTTGTTACTGTCTGGGATTCTATTCTAGAACTAGAATTTGGATCCTTTTCTTTCTCAAACGGTCTTCTTGATCCTAACTTATTTAGTTTGACCATCAGAACCACTTTCAAAACAAAGCTAGAGTTACCTGGTCAGCATAAGTGGCAGATGGTCTGAAGATTGTAGAAGTTGACTTGGTAAATTTATGTCATATGTCTCAAGTCATTTAGGTTATTCAAGTCAAACATGGAGGAACCTCATGAGTATTTGGTTGGCTTCTTCTTGTCACAAAACTTAAAGTTATTAATTAATATTACTGAACAAGAGTGTTCAAAGTCACAAGCTGTCTTAATCTCTTTTTTGGGTTTGTACAAGGGGGCACCCCCAAGAAACACAATTATATTTTAAAGGGTGAGCCCCTTGTAATACAGGATTCATCCGCTAGGAAATTATCCTAGGAACGCATTAGCATCAGTGTATCAGCTAGTGTTGTTGTGAGAGACTGCCTTTGGCTTCAGTGAATTTTTTTGGAGGGGATTCTTTCAACACGTCTGCCCATTTCATGATGGGTGATTTATAAGTGCACCTGCCCACACTGTGCTGAGTGTTCAGCAGTTTTTGACCAAAACCAGCATGACCTTCATGCTCCACCCTTCCTCTTTACCTGATCTCACCACGATTCACTTTTTTGTTTCCCTGGATGAAAAAAATTCTCAAAGGAAAATGCCGATGTGGAAGAGGTGAAACAAAAAACATTGAAAAAGGCATCGAAGTTGGTGAGTTCAAAAAGTGTTTTGAGTGGTGAAAAAAAGGTCTCAATAGGTGTATTGCATCAAACAGAGAGTAATTTTAAGGTGACTGAAATTTAAACATGTAAGAATAAATACACAATTTTTATAAATAAGTTCCAGTTTTTTGGGGTCCCCCTCATATAATGCTTTAACGTCTGACTATCTCCTTCACCCTAATCTGGACAACTTTAATCAAGATGGTACTACTTATAAGTATAAACCAAAGTGGCTTTTCACAGGGTAACTTGTACCATAAGCCTCTGAGATTATTTCTTTCTACTCATCAATAATTTATATTTTTATACTTATATCATTTAAACTTTATACCAGATTTAAGTGATATGCACTGGCATTACAATACTATAGGAATGTATATTTGTCTATGCATTTACTTTTATCAGGGAGCTTCATTCTTTTGTACACTTTTGTGTTGCTATCTAGCATCCTTTTGTTATAACGTGATGAACTCTCTTTAGTATTTCTTACAGGGGAGATTTAGTGGTAATGAACTCCCTCAACTTTTGTTTATCTGAGAAAGTATTACATTCTCCTTTACTACTGAAGGACAGTTTTTCTACATAGTTTTCTTTTTTTTTTTTTTTTTAGATCCTGAGTCCTTTAATTGGCAGATGACTGAGAGCTGGGTAGAGCTATTAAAATCTCTCGGCCCCTAGCAAAGTAAGCAGGGGGTATACATATGCAGCATAACCTTAAAAACACACAGTTTCTGCAACTATGGTAACTTATGAT
>CAUYQG010152871.1:0-18898 GCA_963574415.1 Tarsius wallacei
GGTGGAGAGGAGAAAGCTTGCAGGAGGGTGCCAGGATCAGGGAGAAAACAGGACCAGGGCCTTGCCAGTGGGGGACAGCCCAGGGGCTGGGCAGAGATATGGGCACAGAGGTGTGGACACCGGCCAGAAAAGGGTGGGGAACCAGGATGACAGCAGAAACTCAGAGAAGCAGAGCAGGGGTTTAAAATGTGATTCTGGCCTGGTGTGGTGGCTCAAGCCTGTAATCCCAGCACTTTGAGGGGCCGAGGCGAGAGAATTGCCTGAGCCCGTGGGTTCCAGACCAGCCTGGGCAACATGGTGAGACCTTGTCTCTATACTAAATCAAAAAACAGATCAGGCATGGGATGGCGCTCCTGGAGTTCCAGCTACTTGGAAGGCTGAGGCAGAAGGATCGCCAGAGCCCAGCAGGTCAACACTGGGATGACTGTGAGCATGCCACTGCACTCCAGCCTGGGCGATGGAGTGAGATTCCCAACTCAAAAAAAAATGTGATTCTGAATGAGGCTTATCTGTCATGGGTTGTCTAGCCTATAAAGAGGCAGGCAGGAAGCAGAGGAGAAGGGAGGGCCCCAGACCAGGGGACCAGGGTCTGCCCAGCCTCTTCCTCCCTACCTGGGCGAGACAGCTGCAGAGATCCAATTGTTAGCACCAAGCCTGGATCAGCCGGGGTACTGAGCTCCCTCCATCTCCATTTCCACATCTGCCGATGTTGTTTCTTTAATTCTGTCTCACTGGAAATAACAAAACGAAGGACAGGTCACCCTAAGCACCCTGTCCCCCACCACACACTCTGCCCACTGCCTACTTCTCCTTCCTTCCCGTGGACATAAAGAGGGACTCAAGCCTGAATAACTGAGTCACTTGTCTCTCCTATTCGGAGAGCCCCACAGACTCACAGGAGAGTTCTTTGGTTTGCCATTCACTAATTCCTTCAGTTATTTATTCCCATTACACACTTTTGCTGATTGTCTACTAGGTGATAGTAAGAACTTCCTCAGGAAAATCCCAGTCAGCTTCATCTCTCACTCCAAACCCTTCATTTTCTCTCTTCTGACTAGGTATCCAGGGGACATCAGAGCTCTGCGGCCCGGCTCTGATTTTCAGAGGGAGTGGCATCTGTCCAGGTGATGGAGAACAGAGAGAAAGGTCTCTGAAGGATTTCTGAACCTCCTTCCAGTCGTGGGTGCTGTCCCAGCCTCTCAGGGATTGGAACTGGGGCTCTGCTTTGCTTCCAAATTCCTGTGACAAGGCAGCCAAGGCCTGTCCCTCAGGAGATGTGGGATCCCCAACTCTCTGAGAGCCACTAGGACCTGAGTGGGCTCCAGGATTCCAGAGCCCTGTGTGACGTCATCAGTGACATAGCCCAGTGCGCGAGGTCAGTTGGAACCTGACATGGTGACAGGCACACATGACAACTGGTGAGGCGCAACTTAGGGGAGAGAGGGGAGTCTGTGTGGAAAATTACATAAGAATTCATTAACAAAATGACTTGAACCTTTGCCTGCTCCTGTTGAGCTTCCGCCCCCAGGGAGAGAGATGCCATGCTGGGAGTGACACGCACTGGGATGGGCTGTGGCTGCCTCAAACCTCCCTCTGCTCTGTTTGAAATGCGTCCCTCCAGTCCTGGCCACAAGAGGACCCTCTGCACCCTCTCAGGTCTCTGTGCCTTTGAGAGTCCTCACAGGTTGTTCCCTCTATTGGAAGACTGTCTCTGCCCTCCTCTACAGAGAAACTGGATGGGCAGAGCTGCCTGCATCAGCTCCTGCCTGTGTCCCAGACACACCCCTGCTGCCTGGGAGGTCTGCGACACTAAGAGGACGCCCCCACCTCCCTTCCCTTATCTATAAAATAGAGAGGACCCTGCCTTCCTCATAGGACTGCAAGAGGCTAGATGGGTCTATCAGTGAGAAGCATTTAGGATGGTGACTGCTATAGAACAAGGTAGATGAACACTCGCTGCTGCTGTCACCCCTGCAGGTCACATTTGCCAATGTCCCTGCCCTATGATTTCAGAGTCCCCAGTAAGTCCCTTGTGTCACTCCTCATAGTGCATGGAGGAGGCTCCTTTGCAATCCTGCTCCTCCCTTCGCAAGGACTGGCAGGAACTTTAAGGTCAAGGTCAGGGCCGGTGTGCCTCATGTCTGTAGTCCCAGAGTAGGACAATGCCTCTCACAGTAGGTGTCAGTGTGCATTTGTTGAGTAAATGAATGAATGGTAACTCCTTCAGAGACCAACCTTCCTTGGACCTGGGGGCAGAATGGGACTGTCTGATCAAGGCCTGAGTTGCCATCCCTCAAGTGTGGCCCCAAGTCTCCAGTCCCCGACTCCCAGCCCTGCCCCTGAACCCCAGGAAGTGTCACTGTGAAGCTAATTGGCACTACTGTGCTTTTCCCTGGGGCTACTAGAGCAGTAAGTGGCATTGCAGCCTCATGACCAAGAAGAAGGGTCAGGACATTGTTTTCAACCTGTCTGGAGGCTTAGGAGGATACTCGGGAGAAGTCCACTGACCTCTGCTTGGGTCGGACATCACTTTGGCTCTGGAGGCCATTTAGAGCAGGAAGCAGCAAGTGGTGGGAACCTCTTGAGGAAGGTTTCTATGTTGGGGGTGGGAAGGAGAATCTGAAACAAAATGCAAGGTCTTCAGGGGATGAGAGGGGCCCTGATTTGTGTGACTCCAGAGGGCAGAACACGTACCAGGGGTTGGAATCTCAATAGAACAAGGAAGGTCTGGGCTGGGTCAGAAATGTAGGGGAGCATCCCAGTGGCCCATCTTTTCCTCTGGGCTCTTCCCTCCCCAGGTCACCCCTCACCTCACATTGCGCCCTCAGGAGAACTCTTGGCATTTCCTAATTCACCGGACCATTTCCCCCTTCTCACCATCCACCTGTATTTCCAAACCTGGGTCCAGCATCCCTTCCTGGATGATGTCTTCCCTAACCCTCCCCCAGATAAGATTTTCTACCTTCTGCTCTATACTCCCTTGTCAAGAAACACTTTGCTATAGCTCAGAACATATTTGATTGCACTTACTTCTTCCACATGGTCTTTCTACTCTGTGTCCTTCCTCATCCATAAAACTGTTCCACTTCTTTAAAGAGCAGGAGTTTTTCACTCCCCACTCCCCCCACTCCCCATGAGTCAGGGCTGAACTTGACCATTCAGACAGTAGCAGGCTTGATGCAAGCAAACATTTGAGTTGAGTATATATACTGAGGTTGCCTCTGGTGCTCTTTGTGCCCCCAAGAACCCATGAGAAGAAGTTCAGGTCAGCCTGTTGGACAAAGAGAGACCATGCAGAGACAAGATCCAACTGTTACCACCAAGTTATTTTTGTGCATCCAGCCCTCGGCTGACCTGGCGACTGATTGCAGACACAAGCACGTGCAGCTAAGAGCAGCTGAGAATGGCCCAGACCTAAAGAACCCCAATATGTGAATCCACACAATTGCCAGTCCGTTAAATGATTAAGTCAGTACATTTTAGTGTTATTTGCGACACAGCATCAGATAACTGATCCACCTTTAACCTGGCTGTTTCTCACCTACAATGAGAAACCTTCTCTTAGTCATTTCTGGAACAAGAGCATCTGCTGTAGGGTGTGGTACGCAGCCTTCAGAGTCAATCTATCATGACTGAATGATGAGTGAGTGACACGTTCATGCAAATGTGAATCTCTGCATATGATAGAATTATTCTATTTCAGATCTCTTTGCTTCTCCAGCTGGTAGAACATTTACGCCCATTATTCTTAGGATGTCCCCACCCAGTGTTGTGCGAAGATTCCCAGACTCTAATGAAGGACCCAGGCATTGGAGAAGAGCCTGGACACATCCATTGTCCCAGGCCATGTATTGTCCCCAAAAGTTTTGGTCCTGTAGCTTCCATTCCCTGCTTGAACACAGGCACCCTGGTAGGGCTCTGACACCGTGGCAGGGTTTGGCACACCCAGGTGCCACCATAACACTGCAAAGCGCAGCCACTTACTCCAGGGCACTGCCCAGAAACAGGGCTTGCCCTTCCCAATGTCTAGAACTCTCCTCTTTCCCCTCCCCAGTCCCCTTAGCCTGCTGTTCCCACTATGTGGGTCACGTCTGTGAGCTGAGGCTTTTACAGCAGCCAACCTGCGAGCCATACACTTAGGCCGTTTTTGCCCTGCTGAGTCCAACCGCCTCCTTGAAATGAGGTTGGGCACAAAGAAACCATAGAAAGATTTTATATGCTATTTAATATTTCAATCCATTATCTTGCCATGCATGTTCAAAGTGCCCAGTAAAAAAAAAAAAAATCCCCCCAGGCCTATTACAAGTTACAAAGGATGAAAACAGAATTTTTAATTGTGTCATAATCTACAGGGAAGAATGTAAAAAACAGAAGCACTTCCTCAAGAAGCTCCTGGAATAACTCTCCATCCATCCCTCCTGGCATCTTCCCAGCCTGCCCCTCCCCCTTGAAGTCATTAGAAATAAGAGTTCCTCCCTCCAACCTCGGCAAAGAGCATCTTACAGATTACTTCAGGCAGTCATTGCTTTGTGTTCACTGTCAGCTGCATAATTACAGTTATGCAGCAATTTATTTATCACCGTTCTGGAGGCTAGAAGTTTGAGATCAGGGTGTGCAGCATGGTTGGGTTCTGGTGAGGGCTTTCTGTGGTCTTCTCATTGCATCCTTGCATGATGGAAACAAGAGCTAGAGGGTTCTCTGTAGTTTCTATCTTATAGAAACATTATCCCTGCTCATGAGGGTTCCATTCTTATGACTAATTACCTCCCAAGGAATCATAGTTTTTTTTAGAGACAGAGAAATCTGATAGGGCAGCAGGTAAAATTGATAAAATAAAAAACTGAGATGAAACTTCTTTTTTCATATTTTGTAGTTCACAGAGTCTGTTCCGAATAGTTTACACAGGTTCTCAGTGAAGAGAGGACTCTTAGTGAGGAAGGGACAACTTGGGGCACCTCTAAAACAATATATTCCCTTCCCCAATATTATATTATTTATCTGTTTTCATTGGGGATTATCTTTCTCCTTTACTTGAGTGGAATGCCGCTGAAGACAGAAACTTGTCTGATCTGTTTCTCAGTGTATTCCTGGTATGAGGGACAGCACCTGATTTCTGGCAGGAAAAGCTCAAAACTACAGAGGGTACCAAAACAATGAATATACATTTTAAGAAAGGAAAAAACGATTAAAACTGTAATAGTCAATATATACCAATAACAAAAGATGAATACAAGTCACATTTGACTTCTGTAATTACAAGAGATGCTCAAAGTGGTTACCATCAGCGTCCATACACTTCTGATTATGTCGAACATCTCTTAACATCACTTAAAATGTGTATGCATTTTTTTGACATCCCGGAATCTGTTGAAGGAATAAATGAATGAATGGATGAAAGTTGGTGGGTTTATTAAATTTGCACTGCTTTATTTATGTTGGTGAAAACAGAGATAAGGAAATGAAGGCTATTACTCATATAATTCAAGATTAAAAAGAGAAAAGAGTTTATATAATGAAGTGATAGAAAAACATCATTTCCTGCCTGCACTAATTGAATGACCACTCTTGCCTTGGCTTTGGAGAGAGACCCTCTGCTTCTTGCACTTACATTGTAGGATGTTTGAGCACTGAGATCCTTGGCCTGGCTGTGTGTATACATGCACAAAGTCATTCAATCAAATAAAAACAAATTCCTTCTCCAGTCCAAGCCTTACCCTTCAGATGTTTTTAATGTGAGTAAGTGGAATATCTGAGAACAGAATCATCTCTATATTTTCCTACTTCCAATTTCAGAAAAGAGGAGAACTGAGGAGGCAGTTTTAGCGTTATGAAAAATGAGCAGATCTGTCCGTTGTTAAAGTGAGGGCAGAGGTTGTGCTTTTCTACTGTCATTGATTGAATGTTCATGGCCAGGACACAGTGTTACACAACTCCAGGGGTGGCCATTTTTTTCCCACAGTCTATGTAAATGACATTTCCAGGGCTGTGCAGTGCACAGCCTTCACAACTGCATGTGATGGCCCTGCAATGTGTCAGACAAAGTCCTAAATGTGCATATTCAATCTTATTCTCAAAGCCACTTTCAAAGTAAGGGCGATTAATTCTCTTAACGTAGAAAAGTTAGATGACTTGTTCAAAGCCAAGACTAGTCCTCCAACCTTCCAAACTTTCTTGCCCTCATCAGAGTCACTGTGCCACAAAATTACCTAGAAGGGGCACTAGAAATTAACTAGTCCTGTCACCTTATTTTTGGTACATGTTTTGCCTGAGACCACATAGCTAGTTAGATACCGTTTATTGCACCTGACTAGTGCTCTTGTACCCACAAATTGCCACTTGGCTATGAAACCCTACTGAAGATTCAGGTCTGAGTAAGAGAAATGAGAAGTCCACTTGGAGCTCAAGCCCTGAGTTTAAATTCCATCATCTGACCCTTGCAAGAGATTTGGTTCATTTCTACAAGATGCTACAGCTACCCCTTCACTTCAACTGAGATGACCTCCATGAAAGATAAACAGAGTTGAGGACCCAAGCATCAGTGATTAGGGGAACTTGTTGTACCAGCCTGACCAGAGGACTGACTCCATGTGTGGTCCTGTGTGTGGCTCTGGATTTGCCATGGGAGAATTTGTGATGCAGCCTGTGGTCTATTCTAGATCACATGATATCAGAAGTCTGCAGTTTGTCATGCCTCAAGTAGAGCTCTCCTCAGACCTCCCCAGAACAAGAATGATGCCTAGTCCTTATCAATGGATGATGCTCAATACATAAATTGAGTGGTTTTGTTCACTGCTGCAATGGCTTTCTTTTTCTTAATCTTTTCCTGGTAAAAAAATTTGCATTTCTTCACTTTAAAACTTTCTAGGCTAACCAACTGTGTTGCTCATCAAAACTGGACTGGATAAAAAAAATGTGGTACATATATACAATGGAATATTACACAGCCATAAAGAAGGACAAAATTATGGACTTTGCAGAAACTTGGATAGATTTAGAGTCTATCATACTCCGTGATCTATCACAGAAATAAAGAACAGAGTACCACATGTTCTCACTCATAAGTGGACCCTGAACATTTACCATAATACTATAAGAAAGGGATTGACAGTAGTGGGATACTGTCAGGGTGGGGTGAGGGGGGCACTATACCAATAAGGGTATCTGATCTCAAACCCAGAAAAGTGGGAATCAAAGGGAGGCCCAAACTTTGCCTGTACAATGACCACTTGTATACCTAATCTTGAATTTTACTCTACAACTTTAAAATAAAAAAATAAAATTTTCTTGGTTGGGTATGATATAATTCCAGAGCTTTGGGAGGCTAAAGGGGGAAGATTGCTTGAAACCAGGAGTTTGAGACCAGCCTGAACAACATAGTGAGATCCTGTCTCTGCCAAAAAAAAAAAAAATTAGCTGGGCGTGGAGGTGCACACTGGTAGACACAGCTACTTGGGATGCTGAGGCGGGAAGATCACCTGAGCCTAGAAGTTGGAGGTTACAGAGACCTATGGTCATGCCACTGTACCCCAGCCTGGACAACAGAGTGTGACCCTGTCTTTAAAAATAAATAAATAAATAAATATACTTTTATTATACTTTTATTGTGTTTCTTATAATATGACTGGATTTAAGAGTCTAATCCGAAAACATATCTTTTTTACTGAGGATCTCAATCCTTTTACCTTGCTATACTAATACATTTAAGCTTAATGCTAATATTACATTTTATGGTTTCTGTTTACTTTATATTTTTTCATTTTTCTCCCTTTCCAGCTTCTTGTTAGGGTGCTCAATTTTTCCTTATTTCTTTTTTTTTCTAGCAGCTTCAAAGACAGTACCTTAGTGATTTAGTAGTCAGTAGTAGTATAGTATTCACCCATAAAATTTTTAACACATATATTTGGTTTAATACTTAATAAAGTGCATATCATGTTCTTTGCCAGGACATAGGACATAGTCTTCAGCGGGACAAAGATTACATTTGGGGCACCATTATATTTAAAACTCCTCTGCTTGATTGATAGTAGTCAAAGTGCTTTATTTTTAATAGTCAAATCTCATTTAGATTTATTAACATGTTTTGCCATTTCTCAGTGCCCTGATGTAGTTGTAGCCCACATCTTCATTCTAGGTTCAATTTTCTTACTACATGAACATTTTCCTCTTACAGTTCTTTAAGTGATGATCTTCTCTTTATAAACACTCTAAGTTGTTGTCTGAAAATGTCTTTATTTTTTTTTTCCCTACCAAATTACCATTTAGGTGTCTCTCAGGCTTCTAGTGCAGCTGTGGGTCCATTTGCTACTTAGTTCGAGATCCCTTGTCTTCTTAATCTGGTAGCTTTTAAATATTTCTTTTTAGTTTTTTTCAGGTAATTATATGGTGGTATTTTCTTTTGATATTGTTGTTTTTGTTTTGTTTTTTACTTTTGCGCTTGAGTGTCAAAGGGATTTAAATGTGTACCTTCATGTCTTTCATCAGTTTTTGAAATGTCTCTGTCATTTTCTCTTCAGGTATGACTTTTGCTTTATTCTCTCTTCTTTCCCCCATGTGCACATGCGTTATCTCTTCTTGCTATAAAGATATACATTTTTTATACAAGGGGGACTCCCCCAAAAACAAAATTTTCTTTTGAAAGGCAGGCTCTTTGTAGTACAGGCTTTTCCCACTAGTGTTCTAGGAACCCATTGACATCCGTGTACCAGTCAGTGTCGTCGTGAGAGGCTGCGTTTGGCTTCAGTGAATTTTTTTTTTTTTTAGAGTCCTTCAACACACTTGCCCATTTTATGATGGATGATTTACAAGCAGTCCTGCCCACATTGTGCTGAATGTTCAGCAGTTTTTGACCAAAACCAGCATGCCCCCCATGCCCCACCCTCCCTATTCACCTGATCTCACCCAAGTGACTGACTTTCTTTTATTTCCCTGGATGAAAAAAAGTCCTCAAAGGGAAACATTTTGCTAATGTGGAAAAGGTGAAACAACAGAATAGCAGAAACACTAAAAGGCATCAAAAATCGATGAGCTCAAAAACTGTGAGCAGTGGAAAAAGCATCTTGATAGGTGTATTGCCTCAAACGGAAAGCACTTGGAAGGTGACTGAAGTTTAAACATGTAAGAATAAATACACACTTTTTTATAAATAATTGTGGGACTCCCCCTCATATTTATATATAAGGATCTCTATAATTTTTACCTGTTATTTTGTGTTTTCCATTCTTTTGTCTCTATACTTTATTTTGTGTATTTTTTTCTGACCTTCTAAGACACTAATTCTCTCTCCAGTTGTGTCTAATCTACTTTTAAACCCACCAATTGAGGATTTTTATTTTAGACAATGTTGCATGTTAGAATTTAATTTTTTTTTTCTACTTCACAGTTTCAAGTTCTCCGCAAAATCTCTCAATCTTGTCTTTTTTTCTCCTTGGATATAGCAAGCATAGGTATTTTAAAGCCACCTCTGATGACAGCAATAACAAGACCGCTGTGAATCTGTTTCCACAGACTATTGTTTCTTCTGTGTTTTGTTCATGTTGTTGTCTCTTCCTGGCCTGCTTATTATTTATTGGTGCCAACTGTTGTTTTAGCAAAATTGTTTATAGAAATAATTTGTGGCCTAAAGGATTCTAGTCTTTCTCCAGTGAAGATTGATGTTTGTTTCTGCCACCTTCCTGGGATTAATACCAATCCAATATCCCTTCAGACTAGGCACAAGCACCAAAGTAATTTGGATCTGAGCTCCATCCTAATGAGAACCTGTCTGCTTCTGGCTCTTACTTATTCCTATCTTACAGCCCTTGAAGGCCCAATCCCAGGCAAGGGCCCCTTACCAGGATTTCATCCTCCCCTGGATCACCGCCCAGAAATTCTTCTATCTTCTTAGCAATCAGAAGCCTTAAGTAGATGTTTTTGTTTTGATTTTAGTATCTTGTGCAGCTTTTATAGTTTTCCTCAGCAAGAATATTGATCAAAATCTCCTAGCTCACCATTAGCAGGAACTTAGCTATGTATTTTTCAAAATTGTTTTTTTCTATTTTTATCCACCATTTCTATGTAGTTACAACAGGAGGAATGGCTCCATGTCAGCTCAGCTCATGGTGTATTGTCAATACCATGCTTTCTAAATTCTCTGCAATGAATATATCTTATTTAAATATGAAAAAAGTTATGCATAAAATCGAGATTCAATCACTTTAAAAATAATCTCTTTGGTCTGGGTGTGGTGGCTCATGCTTGTGATCCCAACAATTTGGGAGGCCGAAGTGGGAGGTTTGCTTGAGCCCAGGAGTTTAAGCCCAGTCTTGGCAACATAGCAAGATCTCAGCTCTGCAAAAAATAAAACAATAATTAACTGGGTGTGGTGGTGCGCACCTGTAGTCCGAGCTACTCAGGAGGCTGAAATAGAAGGATCACCTGAGTCCAGGAGGTCAAGGCTGCAGTGAGCCACTGCACTCCAGCCTAGGCAACAGAGTGAAATTCCTACTCCAAAAAAAAAAAAAATCTCTTTCATAATTCCTAAGAGGAAAGCTCAAGAACTATTTTTTTTTTCTGTAAGAACTATAAAAGAACTGTAGTTCCTCTACAATGTATGTAACATTTATTAATTGGCATATGCCCAGCACATGGTGGCTCACATGCATTAAAGTATTTATCATTGACTGGGCGTGGTGGCTCAAGCTTGTAATCCCAGCACCTTGGGAGGCCGCGGTGAGGGGATTGCCTGAGCCCACAGGTTCAAGAACAGCCTGGGCAACTTGGTGAGACCTCATCTCTACAACAAACCAAAAAATTAGTTGGGCATGGTACCATGAGTCTGTAGTTCCAACTACTTGGAAGGCTGAGGTGGAAGGATCACTTGAGCCCAGCAGGTTGATGTTGGGGTGGTGGTGAGTGTGCCACTGCACTCCAGCCTGGGCTACGGAGTGAGACTCCAACTCAAAATATATATATGTATATATATATTTATCAACCCCCAAACCCTATAAGATAGACACCATCATTAAATGCATTTTAAAGCTAAAGAAAATGAGGTAACACGTTATTAGTGACAGAGCTTGAGTTCAGACTAGGCAATCTAATTTCAAAGTCTACAGTCTTAATACAAAGCCTTCCCCCTCCTCCCCGACACACACTAAATGTGTGGTGCCAGTCGAGAAAAAACTCTTCATGTTAACATAGGAGCCTTTGGAGTCTCACTGAATTAAAATTAAAAGAGAACTGTGTGTTTGACCACAGTAGTTGGCAAGCTATTCTGTACACACTAAGAAATATGTATTTCTGAAATTCATTTCACAAATGTTGGCGAGGATGTGGAGGAACCAGAATTCTCTCATACGATACTGGCAGGAATGAAAAATGGGCCAACCACTTTAGAAAATGAAGTTGGGCAGTGTAGCAAAATGGTAAACTTGTCCCGACTATATGACCCACCCATGCCAACACTAAGTATTTACCCAAAAGAAATGAAAGCATATGTCCACAAAAACACTACTATATAGGAATGTTAATGTCAGTTCTGTTTATTTTTAGCCAAAAAGTGGAAACAACCCAAATGTTCAATACACAAATGGATAAAAAATATTTGGTATATTCACTATAGACTCAGCAATGAAAAAAGAGCAAAACTATTGACATACTCAATAACATGGATGAATCTCAAAATAATTATGCTGGTGAAATAAGCCAGAAAAAATAGAATACATGCATTTAATGATGTGTGTTTATTAAATGATTAAATTAAATTAAATGCATTTATTGATTAAATTATAATTATTATTAAATGCACTTAATGATGGTGTCTATTAAATGAATAATTCCATTTAATAAAACTTCTAAGTCTGAGTCATGCCTATAATCCTAACACTTTGGGAGGCTGAGGTGAGAGGATTGCTTGAACCCAGGAGTTCAAGACCAGCCTGGGCAATATAGCAAGACCCTGTCTCTACAAAAAGTTTAAAAATGAGCCAGGTGTGGTGGTGCATAGCTGTAGTCCCAGCTACTCAGGAGACTAAGGCAGAAGGGTTGCCTGAGGCTGGGAGATCAAAGTTGCAGTGAACTGTGATTGTGCCACTGCACTCTAGCTTGTGTGACAGATTGACACCCGAACTAAACTAAACTAAACTAAAATATTCTGGAAAATGCAAACCAATCTCTAACGTCAGAAAGCGGATCAGTATCTGCCTGGAGAGAGTGTGGGTGAAGTGAAGAGCCAGGTATACTAAGGAAGGATGAATACAAGAGGCACAAAGAGACTGGGAGTTGACATAAAAATATATTGTCTTCATTGTGCTGATGGCTTCATTGTGTGTATACATCAAAACTCATCTAATCGCCCAATTAAAAATGTACAGTTTTTTGTATGTCAGTTATAACGCAATAAAGCTGTAGTTTTAAATGAAATAGGAATGAATGTTGAGTGTATACATTTGACGGCATTAATTGGTCAGGTATTCTGTGAGCACCAAGAAAACACACATTTATGAAAATTGCTAACATGTCTTTTCAGCCTCTGATTACTTTAATTTTGAAATAAATCTGTCACCCTTGTGCTTATTTGATGTCTATACTACTAGCTTAATTATGCCAATAGATATAGTCTTGATTTAAAGTAACAATTGATTTCAATAAACAAAGATTACTCTTTATGATAAGACATTCCTCACCATCACCATATGTTTCATGTTTTGTTTTTCCTTCAAGTAAAGCTTAAACCATCCTAAATATGGGTGTTCTTCCTCACATAAAAATAAATGCCCTTTTTTCTACTTTGTATTCAAAGGAGCTTCCAAACAACATTCTATCCCGCTTATTTTAATTTCAGCAAGTAAACAGACAAATATGTGCAGCCAAATAAAATTATAAGTACATAACAATGCTCTCCTGTTTCAGTTTTGTGTTTTGAGTAAATATTTAATTCCCAAGAAAGTATATGTGGAAGTGCGACCTTTGGTTTCATTGGAGCTAAGTTCCAGCTTCTGGGCCTGTCACTAAAAACTGAGCTGAGTTTTTATTTTGATGTAGTTTGCACAAGGCTAAAGACTTTCTTTTTGAAAGGAAAATATAAAGTCTGGGAACAAGCTTCAAAAGTCACGTCAAGCAGCATATGCATAATGAACAGAGAAATAAAGCACAGTTATGGGTTCTCTGTTTACTAAATCCTAAGCAGCTTAATTAGATGCTAAAGACATGTTTGTCATGGATTAAGTGCACTTGGTCTAGCACAGCTGCCTCTGAAAGTTAATTTCTGGTTCAAAAGTGACGCGGAGTTTGAAAACCAGGCACTTCTAGTCCGGTGGTTCCCAAAGTCAGTCTGTGGATTAATGTTGGTCCTTGAAATATGTTCATTAATACACACAGAAAAAAAAAAGCACAATAGTTTTTCACAAAAATAAATAGACTCCAATTTAACCAGAAGTCAAACAAACAAAAAATCAAAAATAACCACTACTTTAGAGCAAACTATTTTCTTTTAAAAATAGAAGCACATACACTGACATACTTCTCTGTCTCTGTGGCACACAGGTTTCTAAAGAAGGCCCCCAATGATTCTCACCTCCTGGTATTCATACCAATTATACCTCCTGGTATTCACACTCCTCCCCAGTGTGGGCTGGATTTAGTGACTTGCTTCTAATGAATAGAATACAGCAAAAGTGATGGCTGTCACCTCCAAGATCCAGTTATAAGAGGCTGCGACTTCCCTCATAGCTAACACTCTCTCTGATTCTTCTTGCTTAGATGAAACCAACAACAATGTTGTGAACTGCCCTCTAGAGAAGCCCACGTGGCAAGGACCTTGGGGGGCGGCAGTGGCTTGTGGTCAACAGTCAGCAGGGAACTAAGTTTTGTCAACAACTGCTTGAGCTTGGAAGTAGATCTGTCTCCAGTCAAGCCAGGAGATGACTTGAGCCCCAGCGACAGCTTCATGGCAGTCTCTGAGAGGCCCAGAAGCCCAGGACTCATCTAAGCCACAGCTGGAATTCTGACCCACAGAAACTGCAAGACAATTAAGATTATTGCTCTAAGCTGTGGTGTTTTGGCGTAACTTGCACAATAGTAGCCAGTTAGTGCTGTCACTATTGCTCATAGTGTATCTCGCTACTTGCATACATATAATCATGGGGAAATGTTTTTAAACAACATAAGAAATCAGAAGTTACAAAAGAAAAGATAGGCATATTCATCTGAATATATAATGTCTTAATTTTATATAGTAAAAATGTTAAATGCAAATCAACCAATTTCTATTTCTTTTCTTTTCTTTTTTCTTTTTGAGTTGGAGTCTCACTCTGTCGCCCAGGCTGAAGTGCAGTGGAACACTCATGGCCACCCCAGTGTCAACCTGCTGGGCTCTGGCAATCCTTCCGCCTCAGCCTTCCAAGTAGCTGGAACTACAGGTGCACGCTACCATGCCCGGCAAATTTTTTTATTTATTGTAGAGATGAGGTCTCACCGTGTTGCCCAGGCTGGTCTCAAACCCACGGGCTCAGGCAATCCTCTTGCCTCAGCAATTTCTATTTCTAATTTCAGAGAGGAAATGGAATATCATAAATCCAACAGGCAAATGGTAGACTAGAAAAATATGTAGGACATATGCTAGATAGAGAATTAATATCTACAAAGTACAAATTAACTTTTTAAAGGATAAGAATAGTCAATTCACAGAAAAGCATAGCCAAATGGTTAATAAGCCTATGAAAAGCTCCTCAAAACCTTTTGAAGTCAGAAGTTGTGAAAAAAGATAGTGCATTCTCATTTTATGCCCACCAGACTGACAAAATTTAAATGAATCATAAACCTTTCTGGTAAGCATTCAAGGAAGAATAGAAATTGTTTTTTTTATCATTAGAAGACAATCTGGAAGTGCATTTTAAAGTTTAAAACATACACTTTGCTTCCATATGATCCAGCAATCCCCCTCCTGGGATTATATCCAGAGAAGCACAAATCTTTCTACAAAAAAGTCACCTGCACATGCATGTTTATTGCTTCACTATTCACAATAGCAAAAACATGGAACCCACCCTACTGGCCATTGAAAGTAGGCTGGATAAAATTACACAATGGAATATTATGCAACCATAAAGAAGGACAAAATCATGGACTTCTCAACAAATTAGGTGGAGTTGGAGACGATCATTCTTAGTGATCTATCACAGAAACAAAGAACCAAATACCACATGTTCTCACTCATGAGTGGGACCTGAACATTAACCACAATAACAGAAGAGAGGGATTGACAGTCTTCAGACACTGACAGGGGAGGGAGGGAGGAATGTGGGGGACATGCAACAACACAAAGGGTACATAATCCTAAACCAGGGGAAGTGAAGACCAATTGGAGGCAAACTTCACTTGCACGTAGATGACTCATGTACCTAATCCTGACTTGCATCTCACATCTTTATAATAAAATAAAGTAAAAATAAATAAGTAAATAAAGTAAAAACATACACTTTGATCCTATTTTCTTATTCCTGGGATTCTATCCATAGGGGAAAAAATGTACCAAAACATAAAATTTTATATACAAGGATGTTTATTGCAGTATACTTGCAGTGGCCAAAACCCAGAAACAATGTGATTGTGTGTCTCAGTAAAGGAAACATTGAATAAGGTAGGATGCATCAATATCCTAGCATCCCATACAGTTTAAAGTGGGTTTGTATCAGTTTCTGTGATGAGTGGGAATAGCAAAGTATAGGAAACATGAATGAGGCAATATCATTTTTTTCAGAAATCTGATTTTACTCACACATACATATATAGAGAGATCAGAGAGAGAGAGAAAGAGAAATGGAAAAAAATACCCATCAGGGCTTAATGTATATTGGGGGTGGGGTGGAGACGGGGAAGTGGGGAAACTGAGCGAAGAGGTCAGAGAGAGGAAGGAAAAAAGCAAGAAAAAAAAATGAGAACTTAAATGAGCATTTCAAATAGTGTCTACAATGAATGCAGCCAATCCTATTTGTGTAAACGTTTTGCGTGTGTACACAGTTGATTGCGTGCCTAAGGAGACAGAGAAAAGGATGCCAACAGGAGAGATAATGGGGACCTTCACAGAGGGTCTGATTTCAGGGTTTCCTCTTTTGCTTTTTTGTTTTTTGGGGGTTGGAGTCACTCCGTTGCCCAGGCTGGAGTGCAGTGGCATGCTCACGACCACCCCAATGTTGACCTGCTGGGCTCCGGCGATCCTTCTACCTCAGCCTTCCAAGTAGCTGGAACTACAGGCGCACGCTACCATGCCTGGCTAATTTTTTGATTTGTGGTAGAGAAAAGGTCTCACCATGTTGCCCAGGCTGGTCTCAAACCCACGGGCTCAGGCAATGCACTCACCTCAGCCTCTCAAGGTGCTGGGATTACAGGCTGAGCCACCGGGCCCGGCCCCTTTTTTCTTTATGCTGTTTTTTATTGTTTTATTTCCCCTCCAACAAACGTGTATTACTCATATAATGAGTTGGAGACAAAAAAATCAATTTCTACTATGGAAATAAAAAAATCCATTTGTCACTTTTATGGGCTTTATGTATTGGAGTTCCGCAGAAGGTTTTATATAAAAAAGAGAGTTCTGCTGCAAAAAAATGTTTTCAAAGCTCTGCTCTTGACAGTACAGCCTTCCTCCCACAGCCCCAAGCCCATGGAATTCCAGAAAAACTAAATTGAGATCTGTTCGCAGGGGGGAAATATGAGATTTGCAAAAATGAATAATAAGCACCTGTTTGTTGAATTAAAGTACATTGCAAATGGTAATTTATAAGACAGTCTAAACCTGGCAGCCACAGGCTGCATCCAGCTCCCAGATGAGTCTATTAGGTTCACACGGTGTTTTAAAAAGTGAATTCATTAAGAGCATACGAGATCAGGAGAGCTCCATTTTTTTTCAAAATCTGGAGATCCAGTTTCTTTTGTAAAACATGAATTCCTGGCAACACTGGGCCCATATTCCCAGGTAACAAAAAATCAGTCTAAGCCTCATGGTGGCTGACCCCTTTGTCCAGAACCCGTGCTTTTCAGTTCCCACACTTTCCACATGGGCTGTTCATCACATCATGCCCAGCATCTGCCATCATTCTAGGAGGCTTCCCTGATTTACTGATACAGGCACAGGAAGGTCAGGAAAAAAAATGACTCTGTCCCTCACTCTGATTGCCCAGACAGTTAGCTAACTAGGATCAGGGCCCGCCAGGTGGCTTCAACTTCCCACGGGGCCTAAAGTTTCAGGTTCTGACAGCCACATTCCCAGACAACTGTTGCTATAAACTCAATGTTTATATCACCCCCAAAATTTATATCCTAACCCTGAAGATGACAGTGTTTGGAGGTAGGGCCTGTGACAGGCGGATCCCTGGTAAATGAGATGAGTGCATTTATTCAAGAAGCTTCAGAAAACCACCATGCCTCTTCTACCATGTAGGGGCACAGTGAAAAGACAGGCAATCCAAGAAGTGGGCCCTCCCTCACCAGACACCAAATCCACTGGCACTTTGATCTAGAACTTCTCAGCCTGATCTAGAACTCTTTAAAACACTTTGATCTAGAACACTGATAAATTTCTGTTGCTGATAAGTCATTAGTTTATGGTATTTTGTTATAGCAGCCCAGGCAAGAAGACAGTTGCACCCAAGTCCACACTGCTGGTCTAAGTGGTCTGTGTGTCCTCCTCTCTCAGGCTGTTCACCCAATACAAGAGGCCAGCAGGGGTCTGAGGAACATCAACCCCCACTGTGTATACAGGAAAGCACCCTGCCCATGACCCCCTCCATGGGGAGTGTTGAGAAGGGAGGACTCCACCTTCTTCTCTTACGGACCCTACCTTTGTAAGCTCCTCTTTCCAAAATAGAGTCTATTCCTAAACCTGCCCTGGGTGATGTGACATTCATCTGAGGCCCTGTAGCTGACAACTGCGACACTGGTCTCTCAATCCCACCTCTTCTGGGAATTCATGTCTTCTCACCCAGGGGAGGTTCAGACAGTAACTACATTCTGGTTGTGCCCTGGCTTCGGCTTGTTTCACCACCCTTGTTCTGCAAGATTCTTCTTCCACCTGTGTGGTCTGCTCCTGCTTGCCAAGCTGATGCCTGCTGGCAGCATCAGAAGTGACCATTTGGTTCCAGAACATTTTCAGCCCTTTGGCTAGCACATGACCTAAGGATGACTGCAAGAACTCTGCCTCAATTCCATAGATTTTCCCCTTTGAATTTCCCTTGCTCTTGGCTTATTATTATTATTATTATTATTATTATTATTTTCACAGCCTTCCACTTGCCCATCACAAGCTTATTTATAAACAGTGGGTCATACATGATTAAAGACACTTTCATTCAATCCACAGCATATTCAGGGCCTATTCAAACATAAGCCTTGAGCCTAGGGGCAGGTCCTGCAAGAATAGTGCTGGGTCCACTTTCGAGAATTTTCACACACCTTAGATTTCCACTGGGATGTCATCTTGATATTTCCTACCTGCCAATCAAATCTACCTTTATTTATTGTGTTACTCTGAGGCATAATTTTAGTATGAGTTCCTGGTCTCTTGCTATCTAGGTAGTGATAGAGGCACCATCATTAGTCTGTCTAGCCATACTTTTGGGGCTACAGGAATCCAGTATTATTGCAAGTGTTTAATCTCTTTGCATCATCCTATGTGGACAGTCTCTCAGTGATTTTTTTTTTTTTTTTTGAGTTGGAGTCTCACTCTCACCCATACTGGAGTGCAGTGGCCGCTCCCGGCCACCGCAGCCTCGACCCGCTGAGCTCTGGCGATCCTTCCGCCTCAGCCTTCCAAGTAGCTGGAACTACAGGTGCGCGCTACCACGCCCGGCTAATTTTTTTATTTATTGTAGAGATGAGGTCTCGCTTGCCCAGGCGGGTCTCGAACCCGCGGGCTCAGGCAATCCAC
>CAUYQG010152872.1:0-29357 GCA_963574415.1 Tarsius wallacei
CAGACATTGCCATACTGAAGTTAAAAAAAAAAAAAAAAGAAAAGAGAGTTTGGACCAAGCTTGGTGGCTCAGCCTCTAATCCCAGCGCTTTGGGAGGCCGAGGTGAAAGGATTGCCTGAGCCCGCGGGTTCGAGACCCACCTGGGCAACTTGGCAAAACCTCATCTCTACAATAAATCAAAAATTAGCTGGGCATGGTAGCGCACGCCTGTAGTTCCAGCTACTTGGAAGGTTGAGGTGGAAGGATCACCGGAACCCAGCAGGTTGAGGCTACGGTGGCCGGGAGCGTGCCACTGCACTCCAATCTGGGTGACAGAGTGAGACTCCGACTCAGAAAAAAAAAAAGAAAAAGAAAAAAGAGTTTGGTGCTAACAAGGAACGAATGGGAGGGAAATGCACGGGCCTGCCTGCAAAGGCAGGAGAGCTCTTGGGCACCTGTGGACCATGGCTAGGTGAGTGGATATGAGAACACATGGGAAAAGTACATGGGAAGTCAGTGACTATGCCTGGTCAGGCCCATACAAACTTTATTTTCAACACTTACTTAAATGTCATTACCTAAGAAAAGTTCTTGTACTGCCTACTTTTTACATGAATGGCAACTTTTTTTTTGGAGTCAGGGTCTCACTCTGTTGCCCAGCCTGGAACACAGTGGCGCAATCACAGCTCACTACAGCCTCAACCTCCTGGGCTCAGGCAGTTCTCCCACCTCAGTTTTCCAAATAGGTGAGACTATAGACGTGTGCCCCCCACACCTGACTAATTTTTTTAATATTTGTAGAAGCAAGATTTTGCTATGTTGCCCAGGCTGATCTCGAATTCCTGGACTCAAGCAATCCTCCCGCCTTGGCCTCCCAAAGTGCTGGGATTGTAGGCGTGAGCCACCATGCCTGGTCAGGCATGGCGATTTCTGGTCATGGGAAGCACAGTTGGAGTGTAGATGGTCTTCATTTTCCAAGGTCTGTGACTTCTCGTGGAAGGACACTGCTCAACAAGAACTACTCAGACACAAACCCTCCCTCCACAGCAAAGCGCTGAGCTGAGCCAGAGTCTCGACTGTCTTCGGGAGAAGGCCAAATACTTGCTCTCCCACCTGGCTTGCTTTTTACTCTCATTATCTCGAGTAACTAAGATAATTAAATCCCACTGCATTCTTTCTGATTTTTTAAACGGAGATCTTTTCTAAGCAAGTGAGTCATGTCTTCCCAGCCTCTCCAAGCCATTGTAAGTGAAGGATTGTTGTTTTCACAAGGAAGAGGAAGATGAATTATTTGTGTCTCGAGAAAGCTGTTATACTGGCATCCTCTTTTCTGCTGGGAGATATAATAAACAGCTCTACCCCATTTCCCACCCTGGTGCCTGAGGCTCGCCCTGGAGGAAAGTACTCCTGAAGGGAAAACCACCACCGAGGCAGGTTGTAATGGAGGCTAGGTGAGAGGCTCATGGCCTGACTTCACCTCGAAAAGGAGGGCCACTCTTCTCATGCCTGAAGGCATGTCCCCTAGGACGGGAAATCCTCACCTGCAGGGTGGCACTCAGTCTCAGACACACTTCCTGTTCTCTCGTTGGAGCAACTTTAGTGTATACGGGCTGCAAAAGAAGAAAAGTGTGTTGCTTTTTTAATCCAACAGCGTATAACTGTGTCAACACATAAGACAGTCTGTCAAAGCTTTCTGCTGGCGTTGCTGCTGTGAATTAATTCTGAGTGTCACTTGTGAGCAGTAAACACTTTTGCGGTGTGAACAACTCTTTGTGCAGTAGAGTTGTCAACAGCTTGCCGTCCCGGCTTTAACGGGGGAACGAAACAGAGGCTGCCTCCTCCCTGACAAGTCAAGTTGGCGGGAGCACGGGGAGCAGAAGTTTGCGGTTTTCTCTTTTCTTTTGGCCACTCGGCTGTCAGATGTTCGGTGAGCCTGGAGGATAAACATGTCGAATGGAAGATCTACCCCATCTCCCTGACCCTTTCTTGCCGCTTTAGAATTGGTTCTAGAACTGATGACCTCCATCACTTCTGTCGTTAAATTGTGTAAGAAGATGCCACCGTAAAAGGCAAGATACAAAGACACGTAGCACCCGTGCCCAACACTGACTTGAGAGAGACACTTTTCCGTGTTTTACATTTTATTGTGTGATGTTGAATATCTCGTTGAACCTGATTCGGTTAAAACATAGTCACTTCGCTTGAGTTGATACTTCACGTAGCTCTCTGTAGATTCATGTTTGCACTCGCTTCTTTTTGTTTAAAGGTCTTCACTCTTTCTCTTCTTCATCCCAATCTAAATATTGAAGTCTACAACTCTCGATAACTGTGGCAGACCCCAGGCCTTCCTTCCCTGCCCGCTCTGGATCTGACAGCGGCACCGAGATCATTTTATGGCAGTAGCAACAAGCTTCCTAGACTCTGACCCAAATTGGGTTTTCTTGTTTATTTTCTGTTGTTGTTTTTGAGACAGTGTCTCACTCTGTTGCCCAGTCTGGAGTGCAGTGGCATATCATTGGCTTACAGCAGCCTTGACCTCCTGGGCTCAAGCAATCCTTCAGCCTCTGGAGTAGCTGCGACTATAGACACGTGCCTCCACTCCTGGCTAATTTTGTTGGTTTTTTTTTGTAGAGACGGGATCTCACTATTTTGCCCAAGCTGGTCTCGAACTGTTGACCTCAAGCCGTTCTCCCTTCTCGGTCTTCCAAAGTGCTGGGATTGCAGGCTTGAGTGACCCACATTTTCAGGATACGTTCCCAAGCTCCCTGTCTCTTTAAAGCCTGTAAGAATCTATCGTACACATTCCATCATAGCAGCCCCTGAAGTATGTTTTAGCCTGCAGTCCTCAAGGTATGCGGGCTCCATGCTGTATACTGTCACGCTTATCTTTTTGTCCTAAAATTCTTTTCTTCGGGTTGTATGACGCAGCCCGCGTGTTCTGTTGTCCTGAAATGTGTTGACTAAGATCTTATCCAACTTGTTCCTGTCCCACAGATCACAAAGTGAGACCTACAGACTTTCTCTCCCCCGTGGCTCCTCCACTTCCACCCAGCCCTCCGACCCTGGCACCAGGCACAGTGCTCTTGCTCTCCTGTGTCTGGAGAACGAGAGGTCGGTAAATGAGATGACTGACTCGTCTCGATTCATCAATAAAGCCATAGCCACCAGAGGGTGGCGGGGGAGTGGGGGAAGGGGCTGGGTTTTCACCCATTCGGCATTATCTTCAGGTGGAAAGAGAGTGCCAGGGGTGCAATGAGGGGACCCCTGCCACGCGTTAGGTAGAAAGAGTGCCCTTGGGAGGTGCTGAGCCCACTGTGGGTGCCTCTGTGACAAAGCCAGCCTGAAGTCACCAAGAGCATGTCAGGGCTGCGTGTGTCCTGTGGAATGGGCATGGTCAGCATATGCGACTGAAGCCCAGCCAGCCCACAGCATCTGACCCTCATTTTTTTCAATCAGTTCTCAGCAGGGAACCAGTTTTACTCCCAGTGAAAAGGAGAAAACTGTTCTCTTTCCCAAGATATGAACATGTGGAAAAGGGTGGTCTTTTTCAAAGGGAAGCATGCAGTTGTTTCTCTCGCCTACCTAGGAGGGTGGGTAACTCGCCCATTCCTGACCGTGGAACAGAGACTGGAGGGGAATCCATATCGTGAAACCCTTCAAAGAGTTAACTAAGGATGTTTTCAAAATGGAAATCATCATGAAATGTATGTAACATAAAAGGCAAATGCAAAATACTTAAATGACAGGTGGCATCATTTGAAAAGGATGTGGGGGCTGATCCCAGAGCTGTGATCATACACAGCTGCATTAATTTGCCTAATCACTGGATTGCTGTAACCAGTGTCTATAAATAAACACACAAACTAATCTTTTGATTATCCTTTTTTATGGCGTTTTCTTCTCCTTTTTTCTTCCTCATGTCTTTTCATTGTGATGAAACCGTATTTCTAAACTCTGTCATTCTACACATTCCTTTATAACTGTTATTTTAAACAACCAAAATAACTTTGGACGGTTCACAAAGGGAGAAATACAGATGGCCAATAAATGTATAAAAAGATATTCAGCTTTTTTATCACTTTTAGAAAAATGCAAGGAAAAAAGAAATCAATGAATTGCCATTTTTAAGCATCAGATAGGCAAAGGTGAATATTACTAGAAAAACTCCATTGCTGGCAAGAGTGTGGCAAACCAGCATTCATGTGCAAAGTCAGTGAGCATGCGTGCTGGTGTTCTGGCAGTGTGTATCAGAATGATCCGTGCGCAAATCACTTGGCCTATCACACTTCTAGGGATTTGCCCGAAAAGAATAATGGCAAAACAGAAAGATGCGTTCTCAAGGATTCTTGCATCAGCATTGTTTGCAATAGTGGGGGACAAAATGGGAAAATAAAAATGATCATCAAAGGGAGACTGATTAAATAAATTCTGGAACATAGGATTACCATATGTCTATAAAGAAATATCATATAGGTCTATATTTATTGCCAAAGACAGATGTTTAGGACACCCTGCAGTGTGGAAGAAGCAGATGACAGAACAAGGGATGTTTGCAGTTATAGTAAATTCTATGGGGTGGTGCCTGAGATTCTCCCATCCAAGTACTAACCAGGCCCGACCCTGCTTAGCTTCCGAGATCAGACGAGATCGGGCGCGTTCAGGGTGGTATGGCCGTAGACGGTGCCTGAGATTCTGAATTATTAATGGTTTCCTCTGCATTGTCAATACTGCTGTTCTGGGGACCACACTTTGAACTGCAGGTTATATCTGTGTGTGAATAAATGCTTGGAAATGGGTGTGGCAGGTGGTGAATTCCAATGATGCTTACTTTTGTCTTTGTGCTTTTCTGTGTTGTTTAATAGTATATAATGCACCTGTATCAGCTTTACCTAAACAAAAACTAAAACCTGGGTTTTAAATAATAAATAGCCTGTCAGAAACATGTCTTTTTAAAAAGAAGTGAGGCCGGGTGTGGTGGCTCACGCCTATAATCCCAGTACTTTGGGAGGCCGAGATGAGAGGATCGCCTGAACCCACAGGTTCGAGACCAGCCTGGGCAACTTGGAGAGACCTTATCTCTACAATTAATCAAAAAAATTTAGCCAGGCCTGGTAGTGTGTACCTGTAGTTCCAGCTACTTGGAAGGCTGAGGCAGAAGGCTCATCTGAGCCCAGCAGGTTGATGCTGTGGTGCCATGAGCATGCCACTGCACTCCAGCCTGGGTGACAGAGTACGTCTCTAACTCAAAAAATAAATAAAAAGAAGTTGACAGATCTTCTTGACACTTAAGGGAGGGGCAGACCACCGAGGCCCATGGCTTTTAAGGATGGTGGATTATCACAGTCACACAGGAAACTCTGAAAAATATAGATTCTTGAACTCGACCCCCAGAAATTCTGACTCGACCACCCTTAAGTGGAAAAATCAACCTTTTAAAAAAAGTTCCTTTGGTGTTTCTGACTCATTCTGGGTCTGGCCACTGATTCAGCCTTTAGACAGCTTATTCATCAGCTTTGGGGCCCAAGTTTGCATTCAGAGTACAGTTTCATTCTCTCTCCTGCTCCTTCGGAATCATTGTGTTTTGAGTATTCGGGAGGGGATATAGGTGTTCTCACATAAGTTTTTCCACCAGTTTCCTGGTAAGCTATCCCAGTCTTTGGTATTAGTATTGTAGGGCTGTGATAACAAATCACCACAAACCGGTGGCTTAAAACAATATTTATTCTTTTATAGTTCTAGAAGCCAGAAGTCTAAAATCAAGGTGTCACAGGACCATGCTTCCTCCTAACGTTTTATGTGTCTTCTTGGGGAGCCTCAATTCAACCCCCTACACCTTCTAAGCAGCTCAACAACAGTTTTGAAGTTAAGCAAAACATTTTAGATTTACCATTTTATTTTTCTCTGAAGTTGAGCTTTGGAGTTTTTGTTTCCTTTTTTAGGTATAACTATAGGAAGTTCTTCCATGAAAAAAAAATTCAACTGTTGCCAGGGGCAGTCAGTGTATACACTAGGGATGCAGCTGCCCCTGGAGAGCTCAGGGTTCTGTCCTGGGGTGGGGGTCTCCCTTCTTTTGAGCAGTTTTCTCAGAGCACCTAGGGGAGCCATGCACTCTCTCTGAATACATCCATATTTCTTGCCTGCACTCTAGAGATGTGATCTAAAATCCATACTTCGCCCAGACCCTTCAGGGATGTGCAAATTATAGACATGTGTACTGAGGAGTAAAACTAATGTATCACAAGAAAATTTAGAAAAGCGTTACCATAGGTCAATTGGTGGTGTCCAATTGGACTTCCTCACCCCAGCCCTCAAGGAGAAAGAGAGCGGAAAAGACTGAAATGAGTCTAGCCATGTATCCCATCTTACTGCTTTCAAGCAGTCCTTTCCTGTAAGCCTTGTTTGGTTGTTGTTATTGTTCTGGTAAAGGAGGGTGAACTATGTTTGATACTGAGACTGATACAAGCCTGTCTCTTTCTTTGGTGTGTTACTGACTTGGTCCTTGCTACATGCTACGGGTTTCTCACCCTGGGTATTTTCAGTTGAGGAGGAGGTTTCTCAAAAATGCTTTGCCAGTGTCTAGTCATGCACGACCCCTGGGCATCCCCAGTGAAGTGCTTTGAGTCACAGTCCCTTAAAGGCTGAGGCGGAGGTGATCACTTGACCCTTGGTGTGCTTGGCCTGGACTTGTGTCATTTCCCAAAATATACAGGAGGAGAACCAGACTAGTAAAAGGAAACCTTGTTCTGCTGCCCCAGATTCAGCCTTCACAACTGGGAAAGGTCCAGCCTTTGTTACTTGGAAGGTTGCTGTTCATTGAACTCCCATTAAACCAATCTTACAAACAAGTAGGTGGCCTCGCCCCAGAAATGGAGGGCAGAAGGCAGAATTGCTCAACACTGAAGCATCCCATGAGTGAAAATATTGACTCTGTTTTCCTTTTCTTAAAATATGCATAGATAGTTCTAAGCTATCTGAAGTTTATATATTTTTTAAATTAAAATAATGTTTTTAATCAAATAAGCAGTTAATGGCCATTGAGAATAGTGAGAACATTTAAAAATTATAAATTAGAGACAAAAACAAAAGAAAAGAAACTCCATCTACCTAGAGAGTCCCAGAGTCCAGGGCTAGTTGTACATTCAGAGCTCTCTTAGCTAAAGCAAGTGGGACTGGATATTTTCTGATTGGTCAAAAAATCAGTCAGAGGGTAAATCATTAAAAAAAAAAGATACCTCATAGCCTAAATAATGTATTCAACTGAATGTGACAAATGAACAGTTATTTGCCAATCTTTTGATTTGGGCACCAGACCTAGTCTTGGACATTGAATGTGCCGATTGCATTTTGGGGTCATCCTTCGTGCACATGGTGGTGTGATTTCCGTTTTCAGTCTCTCGAGGTGAAGAGTTTTGAAGACGCTTGAAACACAGTCTGACTGCAAAATCGTTTTAAATTCTTTATTATTTCCCCAGTCTCTCACATGTGTCTTATTCATGTCTAATTCAGTGGCAGGTTTCCTTTAGCGACTGACTTCTTTCTTGTCTTTTATTTCACTCAACTTTCATACAGATAACTTTATTTTCACACTCTTATTTCACTGGCAAACATAATATTTCATTGAATTTTGTAATTACAGTAACAAGCGCAGCTGGCAGAAACAGGTTAAGTGTGCAACTGGGCCAGAGAGAGCCCCAGAGGACCAGAGAACAACCTCCATGTTTTTCTGATCACAGGGTCAGTTAGTATATAATAGGGGAACCAAAAAAAACTCCGGAATTTATTTATTTAAAAAATTGTGTATTTATTCTTACATGTTTAAACTTCAGTAACCTTCTAAGTATTCTCTGTTTGAGGCAGTACCCCTATTGAGATGCTTTTTCCACTGCTCAAAATGGTTTTTGAATTCGTCCATTTTGATGCCTTTTAGTGCTTCTGCCGTTTTTCGTTTCACCTCCTCCACATCAGCAGATTGTTTCCCTGTGAGGACCTTTTTCATCTGGGGAAACAAAGAAAAAATTGCTTGGGGTGAGATTGGTGGATAGGGAGGGTGGGGCATGGGGGTCGTGCCAGTTTGGGTCAAAAACTGCTGAACACTCAGCGCAGTAGGAGCAGGTGCGTTGTCATGGTGGAAGAGCCAGTGACCTGTCCGCCACCACTCTGAATGCTTCTTCCGCAAGTCGTGGCGCAACCGTCTCAAAACTCCCTGATAAACACTTTGGCTGAGCATTTGATCTAGAGGAACAAGTTCTGAGTGTACTACAAGGGGTCCGTCCTCCAAAAGGTAATTCCAGGTTTTGGGGGGGCCCCCCTGTATTTTTTAGAGGGGCTGAAGAAAGCTGGTTAACCCATCCAGTTGATTAGGGCCCAGGAGTTAATACTCTTGCTTTTTTTTGAGTCGGAGTCTCACTCTGTCGCCCAGACTGGAGTGCAGTGGCATGCTCACGGCCACCGCAGCCTCGACCTGCTGGGCTCAGGCGATCCTTCCACTTCAGCCCTCCAAGTGGCTAGAACTACAGGTGCACGCCACCATGTCCAGCTAATTTTTTGATTTATTGTAGAGATGAGGTCTCACCAAGTTGCCCAGGCTGGTCTCGAACCCCTGGGCTCAGGCAGTCCACTCACCTCGGCCTCCCAGATTGCTGGAATCACAGGCTTGAGCCACCGCTTCTGGCTTGAGAGACTTTCTATAACGTATGTCCTGAACTCCAAGAAACTCATAGGCAAAAACCCGTTCAAAAAGCAAGTTGTCCTCAGACGGTTGGAAGGGCTCTATCAAACATAGGGGTTTACCTGGCTGGCACAGTAAGATCTGCAGCAAGACTCAGGATGTTTGAAGGAGGCTTATTGTTATGCAAATATTTGGCTTCTAAAGAGCCAGTAAACATATCAGTGAAGATATTTGGGTAATAGGCAAGCTTTGCTCTGAGAACATTGAGCTTAAGAGAACCGCTTCCCCTAATGGTTTATTTTGATAAAGTAGGTTTTGTTTTCATTTCAAATATGACATCTCCATGAATGCTCACAGAGTTTCATTCTTCCTGAAGAAGAAAAAGGAGGTGTTCTATTCGTGTTCTATAGATTAAAAAACCTGAAGACTTTCCGCTCCATAAGAGTGGTGACCATCATGGCCTTTCTATTGTCGTGTCTGGTTTAAATTACTGCCCATCTCTGTGGTTCTCTCCCCAGGTTTATCGAATAAGTTCCGTAAGGAATGTGTCCACCTTGTCCATTGATGTCCCCAGCACCTGGAATCAATAGGTGAATGAATGACCGAGACCAGTCACACAGCTAGCAAGAGGCAGGATTGTGGTTAGAGCCAGGTCTTCCAACTCTTGATCCCGTCTTTAGGGTACACCAGGATCTCCTAGGGCTTCACTGGCTTTCCTGGGTCCTTAATGTTCCCCAGACCTGAACAATACCCATTTGTCTAGTCACAGACAGATTGTGACAACACAAAGCAAGGTTACCTCTCTGATTTTGACAGATTTAACATTTCAGTGGTATGCAAGCATATGTATTTTCACACATATCTGGGAGTTTTTAACTTGGGCTTCAAAATTTTCTGGGAATGTCCTAGTCAGTACCTTTCTTTTCTGGGTAGTTGAACATTAGATTTTAAGAGATTGTTTTTGCTAGTAACTAGAAACTTCTAAATATTTGTTTTATTTAAAATATTTTTACCCACGAAGGATCTTCAGAAAATGTTAATTATATCTTTTCATCAACTTTTGCAGTTATTGGGCAATATCAAATTCTGAAAATTTTCAATAAATAATTGCTTTTCCAGCTGCTGGGTAATAGTTTATATTTTTAGAAGGTTGTTTCTGCAGCTGCTCAGCTATTCTGTATATTCAGATTTCAAGCTTTTAAGTTTAAATTGATGGCTCAATGAACTGACATCACAAATCAAGTGTAAGATTGAAATTAAGCATTTCTCTATAATGTATGTGGTATTTTAAATAATGAATCTTTGGACATTGTTGTGTTTAAGTTGATTTTTGGTGTGTGTGAATGACTCTCATTTGTGTCCCTCATTAAATCTTTATGTTTTGGTTGTTGATTGAAACTAACATAATTAGGCAAAGACAAGGACTGGGCCCACAGGAGACATTGGAAGAGTCATGACTTAATCACCATCATTATATGTAGCTACATGCGCTTGACAGATACAAATACAAACAGTTCCTTCACAGCAACCTGAATGGACTTAGAGTCTATAATACCGAGCGATGTATCACAGAAACAAAGAACTGAGTATCACATGTTCTCACTCATAAGTGGACCTTGAACAATTATCATCATACTATAAAAAAAGGATTGGCAGTAGCAGGAAACTGCCGGGGTGGAGGGGAGGCAGGATTGGCAATAGTGGGAATCTGCCGGGGCAGAGGGAGGGGGTCACACCTCATCAACAAGGTACCTGCATAATGAACATTTGTATACCTAACCCTGAATTGTAACCCACATCTTCAAAATAAAAAAATTAAAAGAGAAAAAAAATACAAACAGTTCCTACAGCACGTAGATAAAAGTCCCCAAATGTCGTATGCACATGGAAGCTTAAAAGTGTCACATAAAGCCTTCTGTGCAAATAAAGTCTACATTTTCTATGCTATCATATCACGTTTGTGCAAAGAAGGATGAAAGATAAAATGTAATTTAGGTTAAGTGTTCTGAACATTTGCTGTATACTTGGGACCGGGCTCAAATTTTGCTTTATAGGTATTATCTTCTTTAAGCTTCACAAAAATCTTATTTGCAAGTACTGTTATGTTGATTATATAGTGCCAGATTTTGAGGTTAAGGAACTTTTTCTAGAAACCTTATAGGTAGTAGTCAATGGGAGAGCTTGGAATCAAACCCAAGTCTGGTGAAGCCTCCGCTCCCACACTCTACCTGATACCTACTTGGATAGCTGCAAAGAACTGGTCCTGCGGCCTACTCGGATAGCTGCAAAGAACAAATGTTTCTTTATTTATTCCACTTGACTTCAGTTACTTGTAATGACCTTGTTGGCATTATGCGCAGTTCTTCTCAAGAGCGCATCTTGGTTTTTCTATGACTAAGACTTTTTCATTCATCAAATGCATGGCTCTTGAATTGATGAGAAGAGACAAATATTAACAGGTTTATTATAGCTTATGGGTACTGATCATTAATATGCTTTTATTGAGTGGTAGGTTCCGATAGATACAGTGAAATTATTTATCACAACTTTTATCACCGTGGAGCTAGATCTTTCAAAGGAATAAACTCCCCCGGTGAGACTAGTAATGTACTTGGATGCAATAACATGGGTTCCTAGGAAGCTGTTTTAATCACTGGAAGGTAATTTTGCCTAACTTGCAATCCAGTTGCTTAAAACAGGTATTTACTCATGGAATATTCCGATCCTTTCATCTTGCCTTATCTACAGAGCAGAAAAAGCTAGAGAAGTGAGCTGTGTGAAGCCACTGTTCCTGTTCCCTGAGTGAGAATAATAGAAGGTCCTTCAGGTTTCTTGGTTAGCATGACACTCTTAGAGAATGTCATTGAAGATAGCTTTGCTCTAAAGCTTATCACCTGACATTTTAATGGCTTTGGGAACTTCTTTTAAGGAACTTTACATTGTCTATTAGACTTAAGTGTCCTTTAAGATAGCCACATAATCGATGAAACAATGATGAATCATAAAAGAAAACTATTCTAGTAAATAATAAGCACCACAGAGTACTTTAATATATTACTTAGATGCTTGTAAACAGGGGATGAAGTAGAAAATAGTGAAGACGAAAAAGTCTTTGAAGAAAAGGGCCTAAACTTAGGTAATGTTTATTCTTGCTTCCTATGAAAAACACAAATAAGGGAGCAGTGTATATTGATCCAACATACAAGTAAAGACTAAACAAGACTGCCTGTTTACAAGCATCTAAGTTATATATTAAAGTACTCTGTGGGGGGTGGGAAACTATGGGGGTGGTGAGGGCGATGGGATTAATGGTGGTAAATATCTGTCTGGGGATGGGGAGATACCTCTTATCATCAAGGGTGCCTGAACGAAGCATTTTGGTATGCCTAACCCCTAACTGTACCCCACAATATCATAATAAAAATAAATAAATAAATAAAATAACATAAAAAATAAATAAATAAAGTACTCTGTGGTGTTTATTATTTACTAGAATAGTTTTCTCTTATGATTCATCATTCAACATTCAGGAGTTAAGAATCAAAGACATTAAAGAAGAGAGAAAAAGCAAAGCTGACCACCGACACACGCTCTAGAATTACCTCCTTTGTCTTTGATGAGATGCAAGGATTAGTTCCTTTGTTCATTTATCCCATGGTTATTTTTGCCCATCCACTGTGTCCTAGGTGGCATTCTAGATGCTGAGGCTCAGCGATGCCTAGGAGAGCAGAGATCTTGCCCTAAGGAGCTCATGGTTGAGTGGAAGAGGCTATAAGTGAGCTTTGTCTTAGGAATGGCAAAGGCTGCGATTGCAGAAATTGAGGACGCAGTAGAATTGCAAAAGAAGTAAGCCTAACCCAGGCAGGGAGAGTCCAGAAAGGTTCCCAGGGGAAGAACTCTCTAATCTTACCCCTAGGGGATGAGTTACTTAGGGAAAGGGGTGGGGAAGAAAAGGGAATGAGCCTGTGAATCCCAAGATGAGAAAAGAGCTGAAGTCCTGGAGGCTGGAGTGTAGAGTCAGATAGGAGGAGTAGGCAAAGGTCAGGCTGGAGAGAGAGCAGCATCCTGGTCATGAACAGCCTTGGGAGCCATGTTTGAGCTTCATGTCAAGTCAGTAGGAAGCAGGGACGTGACATGCTCAGGTGTCTATGTTGAAAGATGACTTGCATTTGTAGAGGGTGGCCTGGAGTAGAAAGGAACTGGCAGTAGGGAGACCAGTTTGGGGAGATTTCTTGGGCTCTAGTTTGATCTGCAGAAATACAGCTAGGATGGCAATATGCATAGGGTGAAAACGTCAATCTGTGGCTTAAGTTTGAGAAGGCAGACTGTGTACTAGTCAGGGGACGCTACAAGTTGTAGCATGCTGTTTCTCTTACCTTACATGTATGTGAGATTTTGCAGTATGCAAAGGGTATCATTCTTGGCCATTGCCATAAAAATAATTTTTTAAAAAAAATCAATATGCAGAGGGCTTTTCTGCATAGCATTGTACCACCAATTGTCACTCATGTAAGCATCCATTCAGCAAAGACTAATTAATCACCAGCTGTATTCCAAACGCTGTCCTAGATGGTAAGGATACAGCGTAGCACAAGACACAAGATTCCTACCCTCGTGGAAACTCACATTCTGTTCCAGGAATACGGACTATAAACCAGCAATCGAATTTTAGTGGACAGTATAATTTCAGAGAATGATGAGTGCTAGGTGGGTAAGAAATGAAGCCATGAGATCCAGAGGAGGTGTGTATGGGAAACTCAGGCCACGGTACTGAATGAAGAGGACCCTACTCTGCTGAAACCCCAAGGGAGCAGCCTTCCAGGCTGAAGCACGCGGGACAGGTGTGTGGAGGCCTGTGGGCCAAGTGGCTTGGGCTGGGGGAAGAGGAGGAAGACTGGTATGGAGGAGAAGAGGCCAGACCAGTGCCTTGCAGGCTTGGGCGAGGACCTGGGATTCTACTCTGCAAGCAATGGGAAGTCTACAGGAAGTGCTTCAAGCAGGAGAGTGATGTAATCTGATGTACTTTTTATTTTGCCATCTGGATGTTTCTTTTTTTTAACTTTAGAATCAGGGGTACACATATATGTTTGTTATATGATGTATTGTGCAGTGGTGGGGATCGGGTCTCAGAGGGCTCATTCCCCAGATAGTGAACTTTGTACCCATAGGTAATTTCTGAACCTTAACCCTTCTTCCTGCCTGCCCGCATTTGGTGTCCCTAGTGTCTGTTGTTTCCATCTTTGTGGCCGTTTAGCTCCTGCATATAAATGAGAACATGTGGAGTTCCGTTTTTTGTTTCTGCGTTAGTTCACTCAGGACGATAATCTCTTTGCGGCATCCATGTTGCCGCAAAGAACATGACTTCATTCTTTTTTATGGGTGCTTAGTATTCCATGGTGTCTATATACATCACATTTTCTTTATCCAGTCAATCATGGGTGGGCACCTAAGTTGGTTGCATGAATTTGCTACTGTGAAGAGTGCGGCCATGAACATATGCGCACAGGTATCTTTCTTATATAATGAGTACCTTTGGGTAGATCTCTAGTAGTGGAATTGCTGGGTCAAATGGTAACACAGTTTTTCGTTCTTTGAGATACCATTTTTAAAAGATTTATCTGGGTGACAGAGTGAGACCCTGACTCAAGGAAGAAAAAAAAAAAAAGGTAAAGAAAGGCTTCTACAGAGGCCAAAGTGAAAGCAGAGAGACCATCAAGGAGGCTTTTGCACAAGCCCAGGAGAGAGATGATGGCAGCCTGGACAGAAGATGTCAAGCTAGTGCCACAGTTCTCAAAGTGTGGTCTGTGGCTTCCTGGAGACCCCCCAAGATCCTGTCAGGGGGAAAGCAAAGTCAAAACTTTTTCATAGTCATGCCAAGATGCTGTTCACCTTTTTTTTTTCCTCCTTGAATCAGGGTCTCACTCTGTCACCCAGGCTGGAGTGCAGTGGCATCAACATGGTGATCACAACTCCCAGCAGTCTCTACCTCCTGGGCTTGGGTGATCCTTTGGCCTCAGCATCTCGAATAGCTGGGACTACAGGCACATGCCACCACACTCGGCTTATTTGTTTATTTTTTGTAGAGACAAGGTCTCCCTACGTTGCCCAGGCTGGCCTTTTTCAGCATTGACATGAGCACTCTGGTGCAGATGTAACGCTGGGTAACGTGCTGGTACCTCCACCTGAAACAAGGCGGTGGCACCACACTGCCCTCGTTCCCCACTGCTGCCCACTCACAGTAGGACGGAATGCCAGTGTACCTCAGAATGCCCTCGATGAAACCACAACATTTATTATTTTTATTAAGCTTCAACTCTCGGATGATATCTCTTTACTATTCTTGTGCCAAATTGGGAAGGACACATCAAAGCACTTCTGTCATCTACCAGAGTATGATGGTCGAACTGGCTGCTTGTGTTATGAAATGCCAATATAACTTGCAAGAAAAACTAACAGACAAGCTCCAACTCTTCAGATTTGACAGACATTTTCTCAAAAATGAATGAAGTATCCTGATACTTCAAGGAAAACAGCTGACAGTATTTGTTGCCAACGACAAAATTTGAGCTTGAAACAAAAATCAGAATTTTGGAAAACATGTCACTGCCACTGTGAAGCTTGACAACGTCCTAATACATAAAGGACTTTTTTCTGATGAGATTGATGGTGGTATTAATAAATGTGGAGCTTTTGGAACTGGGTCACGAAATGTGTAAACATTTGGAAGATCTCCATACTTAGTGAACAAGTATTTCCAAACGGCCCATGTGTGATGTTATACAGTCATACACAGGAAAAGGATTCATTCAAAGTGCAAGACAAGCCCATAGCTTTTATGGTATGGAGATCTCTCAGAGAACTAGAAGTAGATCTACTCTGATCCAGCAATCCCACTACTAGGCATCTACCCAAAGGAACAGACGCTATTATGTAAAAAAGACACCTGTACCCACATGTTCATCACAGCACAGTTCACAATTGTGAAGATGTGGAGTCGACCTAGATGTCCATCAGAGGATCAGTAGATAATGAAAATGTGGTATACGTGCACTGTGGAATACTGTTCAGTTATCAAAAAGAATGAAATAATGTCTTTTGCAGCAACTTGAATGGAATTGGAGAACATCATCCTGAGCGAACTCGTGACTCAGGAGCAGAAAACGAAACACCGTGTGTTCTCACTTGTAAGTGGGAGCTAAACAGAGAATCTGCAAAGGCGTAAAGAATGATATAATGTCATTCATAAGCGGACCTTGAAGAATTATCATAATATTATAAGAAAGGGCAATCATGGGAAACTGCCAGGGCAGGGGGTTGGGGCAAACCTTATCAACAAGAGTACCTGCACAATGACCATTTGTATACCTAACCCTGAATTGTACCCCACACTTTTAAAATAAAATAAAATAAAATGGCGATATAATGAACATTGGAGACTCAGAAGGGGGAGTGAGACGGGGTAGAGGGACAAAAAAGTCACTTATTGGGTACAGTGCGCATAGGTGAGGGTGGTGGGTACACTTAAAACCCAGACTTCACCTCCACTATATAATGCAACCATGTCACCAAAAACTGCTTGTAGCCCCTAAAGCTATTGAAATAACAAAACCAAAAAAGAGTTTTAAAATCCAATCGATTTTTTTTTTTTTTTTTAAGTTGAAGTCTCACTCTGTCACCCAGGCTGGAGTGCGGTGGCATGCTCACAGCCACCACAGCCTCAACCTGCTGGGCTCGGGTGATCCTTCTGCCTCAGCCTTTCCAAGCAGCTGGAACTACAGGCGTGCGCCACCACACCCGGCTAATTTTTTGATTTACTGTAGAGATGAGGTCTTGCCAAGTTGCCCAGGCTGGTCTCAATCCCGTAGGCTCAGATGATCCTCTCACCTCGGCCTCCCAAAGTACTGGGATTGTAGGCATGAGCCACTGCATCTGGCCCCCAGTAGATTTTAATGTAACAGATTAAGAAAGCTTCTTCCCTGGGTTTGAGGATCTACATTTCAAACTGTACATTGATAAAACTACTACTTGTTCAGTTGTGGTATAGACTCAGAGAGGAAGCTTCACAGTTATCAAAAGGCTATTAAAATACCTCACCCATGTCCAACTACATATCTGTGTGAGGCTAGATTTTCATCTTCTTCCATCAAAACACCATGTTACAACAGATTGCATGCAGCAGCAGATATGAAAACCCAACAGTCGTCTATTAGGCCAGACACTAAAGAGATTTGCAGAAGTGTAAAGCAGTGCCACATAGCTCACTCTTGTTTTGGAAAATACAGTGATTGTTCATAAACGGTGTTGTGTTAACATACAATAATTTTATCGTTATTTCAAAGAAGACAAATCCTATCTTCTTACATTTCTGCTTTAACTTATAATATGGTAAATAGATATAACTCCCATAACCGAGAACTCTTTCACGTCTTCATTCGTTGTTCAGGATCTAAAGGAGTCCTCCGTCCAAAGTGTTTGAGAAGTGTCAAGCTAGTCAAAGGGGGTCGTTTTGAGATGTATTATGGAGGTAGGGAAGATGGGAGTCTTCACACTCTCTTTGATTCATCAAGCAGCTGTGATGGAAAAGACTGGAGAGAAGCAGGTTTAGCGGGCGGATGTAAGCAATAATTCTTTTTTTTTTTTTTTTTGAGTTGGAGTCTCACTGTCGCCCAGACTGGAGGGCAGTGGCCGCTCTCGGCCACCGCAGCCTCAACCTGCTGGGGCTCTGACAATCCTTCCGCCTCAGCCTTCCAAGTAGCCGGAACTACAGGCACGCACTACCATGCCCGGCTAATTTTTTGATTTATTGTAGAGATGAGGTCTCGCCAAGTTGCCCAGGCGGGTCGCGAACCCGCGGGCTCAGGCAATCCACTCTTTTTTGGCCATGTTATACTGGAGATGCATGCTGGATATACAAGTTCGGGTACGGAGCTGGAAGTTAGGGAAGAGGTCAGGGCAACGTATCATGAATGTGGGAGTCCTCAGCATACAAGTAACAAAAGGCACGGGCCTGGGAGATAGTGTAGTTTGAGGAAAGACAAAGTCCATGGATGGAGCGCTGAGAGAGGCTGACATTTAGAGAGTGAGCAGAGGAGGACGCCTGGTGAGACAGATGAGAAGCCGGGATGGTGTGGTGGTGCCACTGAAGCCACGGGAAGAAGTGGTTTCATGGAGGAAGTTGATGACTCAGTCAGATGGCACTGAGAAGTCACACAAAATGAGAAGAGAGAATTGAGCATGGAATCTGCAAGACAGAGATCATTGGTGTCCTAGATGGAAGCAGTTTCTCTGGAGTGACACAAAATCTACTTTTTTTTTTTTTGAGTTGGAGTCTCACTCTGTCGCCCAGACTGGAGTGCAGTGGCCGCTCCTGCCCACCGCAGCCTCGACCTGCTGGGCTCCGGCGATCCTTCTGCCTCAGCCTTCCACAAAATCTACTTATAACAGGTTAAAGAGAGAGTGAGGAATAAGGAGGTAAAGACAGCAAGGATAAGGGCCAGGCTCAATGGCTCAGCCTGTAATTCCAGCAGTTTGGGAGGCCAAGGCAAGTGGATTGTCTGAGCCCGCGGGTTTGAGACCAGCCCGGGCAACTTGGCAAGACCTCGTCTCTACAATAAATCAAAAATTAGCCAACGTGGTAGTGGGTGCCTGTAGTTCTGGCTACTCAGAAGGCTGAGGCAGAAGGATGACCGGAGCCCAGCAAGTTGACACTGGGGTGGCTGTGAGTGTGCCACTGCACTCCAGCCTGGGTGACAGAGTGAGACTCCAACTCCAAAACAAAAAAAAAAGACAGCAAGGATAGTCAACTCTTCTGAGGATCTTTCTTGAGAACAGAAGCATTGAAAGGGAGTATCTGGAGAAAGCTGTAGAGTCCAGAAGGGGTTTTAAGATGGGAGAGGTTAAACATGTTTATGTGCCCATAGAAATGGTCAGGAGAGAGAGGTTGATGTCCCAAAAAGAGTGGAGTCAATTCAGGAACAGATTCCTTAAGTGTGGGGGGGGAGGGTGGAGATGGGATCCAGAGTTCTAGAATAGCGATTGATTCCTGATAGGAGAAGGGGAGCAAACAGAAAGCCCAAGCACGGGGCCAGTCATCCCTGTGTCCTCAGTAAAAAGACTGACAGTGAGAAACAGCCAAAGCTGAAGAGAGTTCTGGGGGCTCTTAGACAAGCAGGGCCTAGGTTCTGTATCTGGTTGGTTTTTCACTTGCATGGGTCCAGAGAGGTGATAGAAATCCACTGCCCCAGCCATTTGGTTCTCTTCCCTGGACTGCAGGAAGCACAGAGCCCACCTGATAACCACCTTGTGAGCTGGCATCCTCTGTCTGATCTCCAGCAGTCAGGCTGTTTCCCAAAAGCTGGGGGAGTGGGTGGAGGGGGGAGGAATTAGACAAAGAGTATTCTATAATTTCTTTGGTAGCTCACTTTCAGTAATAACCCATGGAAGTGTAGCCCAGCATCCGCTCATCTCTGACTGGATGTTTCTTGGCCTCTCCATGTTATGTCCACTGGAAGAGGAGATGGCTTTGTAGTTGAAAGGTCTCCGGTCTCCTTTTGAAACTGTAGGGTCAGCAGCTTAAGCAGGCAGGCGAGTTTAGACAGGGCTATATTCCATCCCAAGCAGATGCTGTCCATCTGCCCTGGAGGATATTTTAAATATTATTATGATTAATGATCATGAATACCAATCATTCCCTTCAGTATCTCAGGTTAGTGATACATGACTAACTGTGTCATCTGAAGACATCCCCCAGGTGAGGGGGTGGCTCAAGAAAAAAAGGAAGTGAACTGTGTCTGGTTTCATTATGAGGCTGGGACTTGTATCGGTCCTCACGCCCCATGGGCAGGACGCAGTGGAGAGCTGAAATCCTGAAATCTGTTTTATCATTAAACATCCTCTTGTCTTAGATAGTTCTCAGTAGGAGAAATAAATAAATATGGTAAATATTTATTCAAAGTTTCCTCTTGGCATTTACCAAGCAGGATTCGACGCAGTGTACACAGTGATCCGATTCCTAAAGTGTATTGTTTACTGAGTTCATTTTCACCTTGACTGCCCACTGCTTTGCAAACCTACAACAATTTCATGATTTTTTTTTAAAAATCCCTTGAGCACAATTCTCTTTCATGTGCTCCTTTGCCACACAGTAAATAGACAGAAGAAAGATGAAAATGACAAGAGACTAGACCCAAGCAAGTTGACATTTAATAATAGGAATAAGTGTCAAGACCTACTGTTGTATCCCTTTCCCTGCCCTACCCCACCCCCAAACAAATCACAAGTAGAGAATTTGGGAAATAAAACACAATTGCAATATATGAAAGGTCCTTAGAGGGTTTCATTTCTATAGCTCAGTCTTAGTGATGTGACAGAGCTGCCCAAAACTCTAATGAAATTGTGATCTGCACGGTAGGACTAAGAAGGTGATAGATACAGAAACAAAGGACTGAGTACCACATGTTCTCACTCATAAGTGGACCTTGAACAATTGTCATAATACTACAAGAAGGGGATTGACAGTAGTGGGGAACTGCCAGGGGAGGGGGGGCAGGTGGGATTGGCTGTTGAAGGAGGCCGCCTGGTAGGGAGGGATACACCTCATCAACAAGGGTACCTGCATAATGAACATTTGTATACCTAACCCTGAATTGTACCCCACATCTTCAAAATAAAGGGGAAAAAAAGAAGATGCTAGATAGTTCCGTCGTCTCCTTGCTGGTAAAATTGTGCTATATTTGAGATACTATTTTGATGGGTGTATTGGCAAATGTCTTGTTGGCTATAATGTGGTATTAAATTGACATGATTATTTTTAAATTAAGAGCTTACATTTTTTTCAAAGAAAAATGGCCCAAGGCAATGATAGACAACTTGAAACCATGTCCCAACTGACATTTGAAGGATCAGAAACAATTATCCAGAGAAAAGATTTGGGTAGAGAGAAGAGGTGGAACTAGGCTTGCTCCCTACCACATGTGAGGTGCTGTCCTTGCTTTGGGTGCCCTAGAGGGTAGACTGGTGTTTCTAAACTACTAGGAGACAGATTTGTCTCAGCATTCTATAATGAGGTATGCAGTGATGTTGTGCATATAATTCTCCAGGATGGACTTGGCAGGCCATTCTCATTAGAGGTGTTTAATCAGAATCAGCCACTTGTGATCAAGACGGGTGGCAGATTGTGCTGGGCGATCCCAAAAATGCCTCTCGCCTTAGGATGGTGCAGCTATGTGTTGTTTTATGATGGGAATATATTCTGAGAAACACATCATTAGGCGATTTCATCATTGTGTGAACATCCTAGAGCATACCTACACAAACCTAGATGGTACAGCCTACTACACACTCAGGCTATATGGTAGAGCCCATTGTTTCTGGGCTACAAATCCGTACAGCATATTACTTGACTGAATACCACAGGCAACTGTAGCCCAAAGAAAAGTATTTATATATCTAAATGTAGGACAGGCACAGTAAAAATACGGTATTATACTCTTATGGGACCACCATGATATATGTGGTCCGTCATTGCCTGAAACATCATTGTACAGCTCATAACTCTATTTATTTCATGGAAAATGTAAGTTTGCTTTTGATTAACTATCGACTTGATTAAAATAATAAGCTGTGAAGGCCAAATAAGAAGAAAGGGTCACTTCTCCGGAGCTGTTTTGGTACCTGAGGATAATTTTACGGAATAAATATCTTGGAAATGTTCTAACTTCTTTGAACTTCAGTTTCAAAACATGAAAAGGCCCTTTCCTGTCAGTTCTTGTCTCAAGGAGCAAAAGGGAAACGTGTCGAATACAGGCCGAGGCCAACAAGCCTCTCCACTCAGCTTCCTTCTCCCTCACCTGCACCTCACTTGCTCTGGAAGGGAGCTCTGGAGAGAACAGGATGCAGCGCAGAGTTGATGCAGCAAGTTTATTAGCTCCAAGAGAAAATGTCTGTACAATCTATGGTTATAAGGTGGGAGATGTCTTCAATACTTGCTTTGAAGCTTGGAGCCCCAAATTTTGGAATTTAAGATCTAAAACTTAGGTCTGTTGAAGGAGATTTTTGGATGAATCAAACCGGGAAAATTGCCTCATCCTTCCCTTTTCTTCTTGTTCAATTGGTTACAGTAGAATTGCCACCCCCATAAACTGATAAAAGGACTGAAAAACAGGAAGCAACATCAAATGGTTTTAAATTACTTTGGGAAACTCCTGCAAGTGGGTGTAACGTGTGGGCCTTTAAAAATGAATCATATTTATGCATTTGATGTACAGCCACTTAATTATTTCTTACAGCTCAGCTTAACTAAGCTCATTGGTATTTTTATTTTCCTGCCTATGTTTTGGTCCTTACTTGCCGTGTGTAACTGCTGTTGGTTTGGTTCCCACTGGTACTATCAAGTTGTTCAACTAGCTGCTGATAAATACGTTACAAAGTATGTATGGAAAAAAGAAACCACAAGAGATGAAAGTATAAGGTGATTTTCTTTTTTTTAAGATGAAGGTTTGCTTCATTGGCCCATAGCAAGACCCTGATATATTTGGCTGTAGCCAAATAGGAAAATATTTGGCTAAACTCTCTTCAGCTTCGTCTTCCCAAAACAAGTGAAGGAAACCTTTGTTGTGTGAACACCTTGATATCCTGAAAACGCCTTGCAGCCGCCTTCACTTCCTCCCTCAGAGGAACCCTGGGCACACATAACGTGGTGCACACCTGCAATTCCGGGCTGCCCAACTCTGATCTGCATGGCCCCTGGCAGGTCTGGCTCTCATATTTGTAGGGCTCAGAACGAGGGCACAATTGAAGCTCATGTGCCATATGTTTAAAAATTAAAATGTTACAAATCAACCTAACAAACTGGTTGCATAAAATATGCTCTGTCCTTAACGTGATGACCTTTCAGAAGGCCAGGTTTAAATTTAGAATTCTCAGTCTCCTTGGAGTTCCAGAGGGGAACATCGTAGTGTGGGGGGAACCACTCCCTCTCTCTCCTTACCTGCTTCTTTTCCTCCCACCCCCCCCCCCACCCTGCAGGTATCTTGATAAGTGCACACGGACGCCCCAACCCACACGTCCGTAATCCATCCACATCTCTGTAAACAGCTGCCCCTCGGCCATTTGCTCACCCTTCGGGTGGTGTGGCCTGCCCAAGGAAGAAAGGACCCAGGGAAAAGGCCTCACCCTGGAGGCTCACTTGGGACCACTTGGGTGGGAAGTTCTGGAGTACTGAAGGATCATGAGTCTGAGAAAGGGTGGAGGACAAGCTGTTCCAGGCCTGGCTGAAGGAGAGCAGAGCCCTTGCTGCTGCCGGGCTCTAAGGGCTGTGCTGCCTGGGGGCATTCAGATAAAATCTGATGCATCTTCTGCTCCCCCGACAGCAGGTGTTTCTCTTCACTCACTGCTCCTGCCTACACGCTAAGGGCAGAGCGAGTTGGCGCACCCTCCCGGAGGAGCATTGTGCTTCTGGGCAGGGCAGGCTCCGGCTCAAGTGCTGATGCTTTGGGAGAGTGTTTTGTCTGAAGTCTTGTTTGTTCAGCCTCTCCTTCCAGCTTGGTTCCTGTTTTCCTCTGCGTGCACCCACCTCTCCATGCACACCTAGGTCTCTAACTCAAGACCTGCACAAAGAAACTGTCACTCAGCCCCTCGGTGATCTTCTTGATAAAACTGTGAAGGATTGTAACTTTTTGGAAATCATTTCAAAGGACCCTTGATACCTAAGGATTTTTTTGGTGCTGACGAAGGGCCAGTCTGTAAATCAAAAGGCCTGGGATGTGAGTGGTCCCCTCTTTGCCACTTTCTCGGTCAGCAATCAGGACACCTAACCTCTCTATGCATCATTGTCGCCACCTATGGAAAAAAAAAGGGCGGTAATTAATGCCTGTTGCTAACTACTTCAATGAGGTGTTTTTAAGACAAATTTTTCAATATGTGTGCAAAGAGCAATCAAAATAGCCCATCCATCAATATCCTTTCCAGCAGAACTTCACTGAACTCTCCAAAAGCTTTTGTGTATTACCAAGAAATATGATTCAGATTTCCCCAAGTTGACAGAAAAGCATGAAATCTGTTTCTAACAGATGTTCCCCCTGATCCTCCAAATGTAAACATGTTTGCAAGACGATAGTGAGACAACCTGTTTACACAAGGAAGTACTTAAAAAAGCAAACAAAAAGGCATCACCCTGAGCAGTCATTGTGATCAAAGTGCCGTCAATTATTAGGGTGTAAAGGGAACCTGATGACTCAACTTAGCACCACCGCGGTCTCCAGATTTCAGTTTCGTAACAGAGTTTCTTTTCAGGAATATTCTTCATTTACACACAAATCCGATTTTCTTTCTAAAATGTTTCTCGATTTTTGTCAAACCGAAATACCAGGATCCCTTCAAAGATGATTCCGGTACCCAGATTACACTCAGATGAGCACCGGGTGGAAGCACAGCACCCTGGAGAGCCAGGTTTTTCTTTCCCTGGGATCTCAGTGCCCGAGGCGAGGGACAAGGTCTTCCACACGGTGACTCCTGGCTCCCTCTGCTGCCACACCTCCCTGGTTAGTCAGATGCAGCACAGAAACTCTCAGACTGCGTGGCGGTAGAAAATAACTTTCTAAATCAATCAAAGTGCGGTATTTTGATCCTTTCACATGCCTGGGTATTCTGGGCAAATGCATGCTCAAATCAGTGACTGACTCATGGATCAAGATGCAAAGTAGGTCTTTGAATGCTGGGTGGAAATCAGTTTTTAAACCTGAAGCAAAATATAGTCTGGTTTAAAATATATATATACACACACACACACACATAAGTGTCAAATTTAGCAGTTTTTGTGAAAATAACCACCACTGCCCCTCAAAGTGTCGTACATTGGGAGCCTGCCCTGAACTGGAAAGAAAAAGTAGGTTAGCAGCGGTGTCTGCATGAAAGCCCCTAAGAAGTCTACTGATGAGAAGGTTCTTTTGTAAAAGTTCATTCAAAACTCCTTTAGGATGTGGTTTCCCATTGAAACAAACCTTTAGACTTTCTTACTTTGAGAATGGTGCAGTCAGATCCTCACCTAACGATGGCCATTTAAATAGACTTTAGGGGACAGGCTGGAAACCTGACCTCTTTTTAGAATACCACGTCTATGGAAGAAAGTTTTGGGTTTCACCATGAACCCTGGAGTCCCAGGAACTTCTCTCTCCAAACCGTTACATGGGCTGTCAGTGAGAGCAGGAATGCCACCAAGGCTATAACTCAAAATCAAGAGCATCACCCAGTGCCAAGGGAGGGACTCATAGCCTGAGCTCTTGGTATTTACGGTAAAATTTAAGTCCCGGGTTTATGTGCCAGGATCTTCCTGTGTTTTAGAATGCTTAAAAATACTTGGTTCCATTTCATAAAAAAAATATGCAGAAAATTATCAGAATGAATAATAAACAAGATCAACAAGTTTGCAGGATGAAAGGGCAGTATACAAAAGATCAATTTTATTTCAATACACTAGGAATGAAATACTCTAAAAATGAAATTAGGAAAACAATTGCACTGACAATAGCACCAAAAGTAATGGAATATTCAGGGATAAATTTAAGAAAAGAAGTGCAAGACTTGAACACTGAAAACTATAGAATACTGTAGAAAGAAATTAAGAACACCTAAATTAATGAAAAGACATCCAGTGTTCACAGATCAGAAGACTTGTTAAGATGGCAGTACTAACCAAACCAACCTACATATTCAACCCAATTTCTATCAAAATTCTAGCTAGCTTTTTTTCAGAAATAGGCAGGCTAATTTTACAATTCATATGGAGGCCAGGTGCAGTGACTCACACCTGTAATCCCAGCACTGTGGGAGGCTGAGGCCGTAGAATCACTTGCGCCTCAGAGTTCGAGACCAGCCTGGGAAACATAGCAAGACCCTGTCTCTAAATAAATAAATAAACAAAATTCCTGTGGAAATGCAAGATACCCAGAATAGCTAAAGCAATCTTGCAAAAGAGGAAGAGAAGTAGAAGACTCACACTTCCTTATTTCAAAACCTACTACAAAGCTATAGTAATCGAGACAGTGTAGCCTTGAATGCAGAATGGTCACATGATAGACTACGGAGTAGAATTGAAAGTCCAGAAATAAACCCTTACTTTTATGTTCAAAGAGTTTCAGCAAGGGCTCCAGAACAATTTGGTGGGGGAAAGAATAGTCTTTTCAACACATGGTGCCTGACACTACTGGATATTCACACCCAAAAGAATGATATTGGACAGGTACCTTACACCATATACAAAAATTAACTCCAAATGGATCAGAAAAGTAAATGTAAGAGCTAAAACTCTTAGAAGAAAACATAGAAATCTTTGTGACCTTGGATTAGGCAATGGATCCTTAAATATGATACCAAAAGCATGGAAGACAGGAGAAATAAATGGGATTTCATAAAATTAAAAATGTCAGTGCTTAAAAGAAATCATTAAAGCCTAAAAGAAACCATCAAAAGTGAAGAGAGGGTTCACAGAATGAGATAAAAATGTTTGCACATTATATATATGACAAAGGATTTGTATCTAGAATATATAAAGAACTCTTAAAATTCAGTATTCAAAAGACAACCAATTTAAACAATGGACAGAGAATTTAAATGGTTATTTCTGAGAAAAAGACATACAAATGGCCGATAAGAGCATGAGTTGTTCAACACTATTCATCATTGGGGGAATGCAAATCAAAATCACAATGAGCTACCACCTTATCCCCACTAGGGTGGCTAAAATCAAAAAGATGGTATTAAGTGTTGATAGGATATGGAGAAATTGGAATCCTTACACATTGTAGTAGGATTGTCTTGATACAAGTCATTTTAGAAACCAGTTTGGCAGTTCCTCAAAATGTTAAATATAGAGTTACCACTTGTCCCAGTTTACCATTTGTCCCAGTAAATTTACACTTTAAAGGTGTGAATTTTATGGTATGTGAATTATATCTCAATAAACCTGTTTAAAAAAATACCTAAGACTCCAAACATAAGTGGTTCTGGCCAGCTAATAGAAAGCACCAAGAGTTGCTTCTAAGATGCAGTATGTATACTGAATGCCATATGTGACGAGTTAGAGAGGAAAGAAACGGACACCATCATTTACTAGGCACCTTCTGTGCCGCAGGAACTGTGTACATGTCAGCTCATTTAATCTTCCTTTAAAGCATTAAAAAAAAAAAAAACCCTAGGCACAGTGACCTACCCCTAAAGTCCCAACTACTCAGGAGGCTGAGGCAGGAGAATCACTTAAACCCAAGAGTTCAAGGCTACACTGAGCGGTGATTATGCCACTGCGATCCAGCCCAGGTGACAAGAATAAGACCTCATCTCAAAAAATAAAAAAAAAAGAAAAGCCGAGCGCAGTGGCTGATGCCTGTAATCCCAGCACTTTGGGAGGCCAAGGTAGGAGGATCCCTTGAGGCCAGGAGTTCTAGACTAGCCTAGGCAACATAGCGAGACCTTGTCCTTGACAAAAAATTAGCCGGGCTTGGTAATGTAGTTCCAGCTACTTGGGAGGTTGCGGGGGAGGGGATTGCTTGAGCCCAGGAGTTCAAGGCTGTGGTGAATCATTGTGCCACTGCATTCCAGCTTGGGTGACAGAGTGAGACTCCGACTCAAAAAAACCAAGCACAACCTGTAGGTTGACATTACCATCCTTCTTTGTTCATATAAGGAAATTGAGCTGTCATTTAAATTGCTTGACCAAGTCAGGCAACTAGTCTGTTGGGATTAAACCGGGGTGTATCTGACTTTAGGCTTATTCCCTGTCTACTGTACCACACTGCCCCTAGAGGAAATAGCCTGTCCTGGGCTCAACAGACGGTGGCAGGCCCTGTGGCTTAGAGTGGTGGGCAGAGCCTTCCCAAGGGCAAGGGTATGAAGGTTGGAAGGATGCTTTTGGAGAAAAAGCCAAGGAATTAAATACAAAGGGGAGGCTGTTGCTCTTATGGTTAGAAAACAAAAAGAAAAACGGGTTTAATGTATTAAATGCTGAGAGTATCACAAGGACCAACAAAGAGAAGACCAGGAAGACAGAGAGCATCCCAGGATCCGAGATGGCAGATTGGAGAGCAGAACCTGTGAGCATCAGCACGGCGCAAGCATGTCATGGACTGGTGAGAGAAAGGAATGTTCCTAGAGCAGCAGCTGACATGGCAGGACGCTCAGGTGGTTGACAGAAACCTTGACCATGAAGAGATGTTCCTGAAGCTGAAACATGAAATGTCATTTCTCATCCAGAGACTAAAGTGACATCAGAAGAAGTCACCCTGGGACGCTCCACGGACCGAGATCCAGGACCGGGGCGTGTGGACCAAGTGAAGTTTTGTTGGAATTCTATTTACAGGAGATTTTATCCTGGAGCTTACGGATTCTTAGGGATTCAGATTGGCTTAAAGGGTCCTTGGACACGTGTTGATGTGTGGGAATGTTTTGTGTATATGCATCTTTTTCTGGGGAGGGAGTCATTGGGTTTTTAAAGGATCTATGACAGGAAAAAGATTTTTTAAATTATTTAGATGTTTCTCTTAAAGCGCTAGGCTCATTTTCTGGCTGTGTGATGGATTGTGTTAAATGGTCTGGCACTCTTAATTTTTGGAGTAAAAATGAATTCTTTGTGAATGATCTCACTGCCTGCGGTGCTGTCTGATTCTGTCCTGGCATTTGATAGAACTTGTTAGGAGATTAGGTAAGACAGGATGTTGGTACATTTGAGGTCATTAAACCAAGAAGGGAAGGGAGGAAAAAAAAAAGGAAAGGGACGTTCTTTGTGTTCTGTGCCAACACTTTCCAACCCTGCTTAGAAACAGACTGGAGTGACGGAGACAGCTCCATGTAGATGCAGCATGTTGGTAAATGCCTGTCTTTCCAAGAAATACTATTTTACTTATCCTTTTATGGAGTAGGCGTGGAAGGTTGTGATGTACTGGGTTGCATAACATTTTTGCAAGCAGATACAGCTAGTATAGGACCTAGAGAAACAACAAAAGCTACCCTTTTACTGGTGGCTGGGAATCTCACAGCTCCAGGCTCATGGCTAGGAAAATAATGAAGAATATGTCACAGGGAACCTAATTTGGAGGAAAGGCTTTGTTGGCTGAAATGCAATCCCAAAAGCTTATTTTCTACCTATCTTTTCTTTCTACTTTTTTTTCTTCCTTCAGCCTTGTTTTCAATTCACTCTGTAGAAAATACTCATTTCAAAATGTATTGGATATGCAGTGGTGATGGTTGCCAACTTCATGCCACTGAAATGTACTCTTAAAAATGGTTAAGATTGCCTGAGCTCGCGGGTTCGAGACCTGCCTGGGCAACTCGGCGAGGCCTCATCTCTACAATCAATCAAAAATTAGCCGAGCATGGTAGCGCGCGCCTGTAGTTCCAGCTACTCGGAAGGCTGAGGCGGAAGGATCGCCGGAGCCCAGCGGGTCGAGGCTGCGGTGGCCGGGAGCGGCCACTGCACTCCAGTCTGGACGACAGTGAGACTCCAACTCAAAAAAAAAAAAAAGGTTAAGATCATTATTTTATATTTTGTATGAGGGGGGACCAAAAAAAACAGAGTTTATTAAAAATTATGTATTTATTCCTACATGTTTAAACTTCAGTCACTATTAAAGTACTCTTCATTTGATGCAACACACCCATCAAGATACTTTTCCACTACTCGAAACAGTTTTTGAACTTGTCGGTTTTGATGCCTTTTAGTGCT